>CAJHQQ010000914.1:0-130340 GCA_905132885.1 Moricandia moricandioides | reverse complement strand
TTACAATAAACAATTACTAAATCAGAGAATGACTAAACAACTAATATAATGGAGAAATGGAAGAGGCCAAGAGGATATGGACAAGGGGAGGCACGACCAGATGAGGAGAAAGAGACAGGAGAGAGGTTGGCACGGCCTGCTTGAGTGAAAGTGACAGGTACAGCTTCTCCAAAGCAACCCATGTGACTTCTTCTTGTCTACTTTAAACCAGCCTCTCTTATTTAAATTCAAACAAGTTTCCTTGGCTTCTCAGAGGTTCCTAACGTCCATATTAAGTCCCCCAAACTCCTTTCTTGCCTTGTAAGGTAATTTAGGTCAAGATGGTAGCTTGTGGAGCAAGTCTGTACGGACAGAACCAAATTGGCTTCTCTTGATGAACTCTCCATTGATCATGAACTAAATCCTTTCCTCTGGTTGTTCTCTTCTTTATTTCAACACTTGGGGGATCAACTTATCTCAGGATCAGAAGAGTGGAGGTGAACAACAACAAAGTCCATTTACTGCTACTGTGAATGATCAGGAACTCCACCTCGACCATGAGGGGGGAAATGAACATGATGCTAATGATCAGCATGAGGAAGAATCAGGTTCACAACATGATCAAGGTGTGGACCAAGGAAATGAAGATGAGGAGGGTGAAAATACAAACCAGGAAGAAGAAGGGCAGATTGAGGAGGAACAACCTGAAGTGGCTCAACCTTTAAGAAGGAGTACAAGGATAAGAAATCCACCCTCCAACTGGGTGAATACAAGGGTATACTACAATGCACAAGCAGTTGAGCATCCTACCCAAGCTGTTTGTGCACTGACGCATTACCCTGAAGATCATTGTGCCTTCATGACTAGTCAGGATGAGAGTGAGTTACCAAGATCCTATGAAGAAGCTATGCAAGACAAAGAATGGAGGGAATCAGTTGGTGCTGAAGCAGATGCAATGATCAAGAATGATACTTGGTATGAAAGTAAACTGCCAAAGAGGAAGAAGGCTGTATCTAGCAGATGGATATTCACCATCAAGTATCTTGCAAATGGGAAGATTGATAGGAAGAAGACCATACTGGTGGCCAGAGGGTTTACTCAAACCTAAGGAGAGGACTACATTGATACATTTGCTCCAGTTGCCAAACTACATACAATCAGAATAGTGCTATCTCTTGCTGTGAATCTAGAATGGGGTCTTTGGCAAATGGATGTGAAGAATTCCTTCTTGCAAGGAGAACTTGAAGATGAAGTCTATATGCATCCTCCTCCTGTTCTTGAGCATTTGGTCAAAGAGGGAAACGTGCTAAGGCTGAAGAAGGCCATATATGGTCTCAAACAATCACCTAGAGCATGGTACACCAAACTGAGCACAACTCTGAATGGGAAAGGCTTCAAGAAGTCAGAACTCGACCACACCCTCTTCACCTTGACCACCCCATCAGGTATTGTAGTCCTTCTTGTGTATGTTGATGATATCATCATCACAGGAAGTGACAAGGTTGGAATTCAATCTACCAAGGACTTCTTAAAGTCTGTTTTTGAGATTAAAGATTTGGGTGAAATGAAATACTTCATTGGAATTGAGATATGTAGATCCAAGGAAGGTTTGTTTCTTTCCCAAAGGAAATATATACTTGATCTTTTGAAAGATGTAGGTAAACTAGGAGGAAAGACAGTGAAGACACCTATGGAAGATGGGTATAAAGTTCCACGTGAGGGTGAGATTGAAGATAGCCAACCATTTGAAAGTACCAAGCTTTATAGGAAGCTTGTTGGTAAGTTGATTTACTTAACCATTACATGTCCTGACATATGTTTTGTTGTGAATCAGGTAAGCCAACATATGCAAGGACCAAAGGAGCATCATTGGAACATGTTGAATAGGATCCTGATGTATCTGAATGGATCACCAGAACAAGGAGTGTGGATGGGGTGCAACAAGAGCACTGAAGTAGTAGGATACCGTGATGCTGATTGGGCTGGAGACAGAGCTGATATGAAGTCAGCCACTGGCTATTGCACGTTCATTGGTGGGAACTTAGTTACTTGGAAGAGCAAGAAGCAGAAGGTGGTATCATGCTCAAGTGTTGAAGCTGAGTACAGGGCCATGTTGAAGCTGACTAACGAGCTAGTTTGGATCAAGGGTATACTGAAGCACTTGGAGATAAACCAGTCCACACCAATGACCATGCATTGTGATAATCAAGCCGCAATCCACATTGCATCCAACTCGGTGTTTCATGAGAGAAACAAGCACATTGAGGTTGACTGCCACAAGGTGAGGCAGATGATAGTCCAAGGAGTAATCCTACCTTGTTACACACTGAGTGAAGATCAGTTGGCAGATGTATTCACTAAAGCTCCAAGACAGAAGACACTTGAGTCCATTCATCACAGATTGGGACTCAGTGATCTTACCAGGCTCAACTAGTTCCTCTTGTCATGAGGTCTTTACTTTTTTCCTTGCTAAGGTTTTATCCCTAAGGAGGGTTTTCTTTGGCAAGGTTTTTAATGTGGAAGATCTCATGACATCCAAGCTTGACCGGTTCCCTGGGTCAAGCTTGAGGGGGAGTGTTGAACCAAATAAGAAATGGGGTTACAAGTATTTGATGGAGGCTGAAGAAGGTTGACGAATGGTTTGAAGGGGAGTTGTCCGTACAAGTCCGTACAAGTAGGCTGTACAAGGCCGTACAAGTGACCGTACAACTTGAGTGTCCACCAAGGAAAGTGGAAAAGCCAAGTTAACCCAGGTGAAGGTAAAAGAAGTTACCCGCGTTGTGATCAACCTTTACTCAGCTCGCCACTCGTCCAAGTGCATTGAACCTCAGGGATAAGGTTAGTCAGCGCCTAGACAGGCTGGCTAAGAGCATCTGGTCAAGATGCCAAAGGAATCAAGCGTGCAAAGCATCTCCTCCATGCATTGCAAATTAGACGCTCCTCCGGTCTTGACTCCACATGCTTAGGGTTGAAACCTTATCTTTTATCCGTTAAGTGTAGACCATAACATCTCCTATATATGTGTAACCCCGGATCATTAATGTTAAAAAAAAAAGCATTTTCGAGTCTCTTCTTTTCTCTCAAGTGTTCTTGAGCTCCCAAATGGGTTCTTGAGCAAATCGTCTTCTAATCTCTTAAACTCTCTCCTAATATCTTCTAATCTCTCTATTCTACTATATTCTACTCTATTCTACTCATATTGTACTCTATTCTACTCCTATACACTCAGATTCTACTCATTCTTTCATGAGTAAGATTCATGTAACCAGAGATTAAAGAGAGTATAAGGGACTTGAGAATGGTGGAGAAGAAAGGGGAACTCCCCACTTTCAGCTTAGTTTCGAAACTTAAACAATGGGGTGGCTTTATAGCCTTAAAACAAGACAAACAAGACAAACAAGACAATACACAACTAATAAAGCAAATGGAAACTTAAACAATTGTTATTGCTGTAAATCAGGTTCAGAGCAGGCTGGAGAGAGAGAATGGCACGTCCAGAAGGGCTTGAAAGTGACCTGACCCAACAGCTCTTTTCCTAATGCAAGACATGTGATCTCGGTTTCAATTCAAACCGAGAATGTTGGCCCCAACACCTTTTTCTTCTTTCTTGGATGACATAAAGCTCACGCGGACTATGCACATTGGTCTTGATTCTTTTGCACAAACTTTGCACCAAAGATTATCTTCAACCCTTGTTTTGCACATTGATCTTTGGGTGTTTTGCGGCTGACCCGAACTTTGCACGTCATTATCTTTCTGGTGCAAATCTTGTGCAAGATAATCTTTTTGTACAAACTCTGCACATCATTATCTTTGCACAATCTTTGCACAAGTGACCTTCACTCTCAACTGGTGCTTCTTCCTTTTTCATTCCAACAATTTGGACTCATATGTCAGTTTAGAACCACCCTGAAGTTGAATCAAGATCATGGGAGTTATGATAAAGAAGTTATACCACTTTTAACCGAAGTGATTCTAGTTTACTCTGTTTGGAGATTTGGCAATTTCTTCTTGGTACTAATAAAACTAGAATGAATCACGATGTAATAAGCTTGATTTGGACTCATAAACAGCGTAGAATCATCCTAAATTTGAAACAATATCATTGGAGTTATGATGAAGAAGTTATCCCACTTTTAACCGAACTGATTCCATTTTATACTGTTTGGAGATTTGGCATTTTCTTCTTGATTCTAATCAAACCAGAATGAATCACGATGTAAGAAGATTGATTTGTACTCATAAATTAGTGTAGAATCATCCTGAAGTTGAATCAATATCATTGGAGTTATGATGAAGAAGTTATCCCACTTTTAACCAATGTGATTCCAGTTTAACCTGTTTGGAGATTTAGCAATTTCTTCTAGATTCTAATCAAACCAGAATGAATAACGATGTAAGAAGCTTGATTTGTACTCATAAATCAGTTTAGAATCATCCTGAAGTTGAATCAATATCATAGGAGTTATGATGAAGAAGTTATCCCACTTTTAACCGAAGTGATTCCAGTTTACCTTGTTTGGAGATTTGGCAATTTCTTCTTGATACTAATAAAACCAGAATAAATCACGATGTAATAAGCTTTATTTGGAATCATAAATCAGTGGATAATCACCCTGAAGTTGAATCAATATCATAGGAGTTATGATGAAGATGTTATTCCACTTTTAACCGAAGTGATTTCAGTTTACCCTGTTTGGAGATTTGGCAACTTCTTCTTGATTCTATTCAAACTAGAATGAATCAAGATGTAAGAATATTGATTTAGACTCATAAATCAGTGTAGAATCATCCTGAAGTTGAATCAATATCATTGGAGTTATGATGAAGAAGTTATCCCACTTTTAACCAATGTGATTCGAGTTTAACTTGTTTGGAGATTTAGCAATTTTTTCTAGATTCTAATCAAACCAGAATGAATCACGATGTAAGAAGATTGATTTGTACTCATAAATCAGTTTAGAATCACAATGAGGTTGAATCAAGATCATAGGAGTTATGATGAAGAAGTTATCCCACTTTTAACCGAAGTAATTCCAGTTTACCTTGTTTGGAAATTTGATAATTTCTTCTTGATTCTAATCAAATCAAGATGTAAGAAGATTTATTTGGACTCATAAATCAGTGGATAATCACCCTGAAGTTAAATCAAGATCATAGGTTTATGATGAAGAAGTTATCCCACTTTTAACCGAAGTGATTCCAGTTTACCCTGTTTTGAGATTTGGCAATTTCTTCTTGATTCTAATCAAACTAGAATGAATCACGATGTAAGAAGCTTGATTTGGACTCATAAATAAGTTTAGAATCACCCGGAAGTTGAATCAAGATCATAGGAGTTATGATGAAGAAGTTATCCCACTTTCAACTGAAGTAATGCCAGTTTACCCTGTTTGGAGATTTGACAATTTCTTCTTGATTCTAATCAAACCAGAATGAATCAAGATGTAAGAAGCTATATTTGGACTCATAAATCACTGGATAATCACTGTGAAGATGAATCAATATCATAGGAGTTATGATGAAGAAGTAATCCCACATTTAACCGAAGTGATTCCAGTTTACCCTGTTTGGAGATTTGGCAATTTCTTTTTGATTCTAATCAAACCAGAATGAATCACGATGTAAGAAGCTTGATTGTACTCATAAATCATTTTAGAATCATCCTAAAGTTGAATCAATATCATTGGAGTTATGATGAAGATGTTATCCCACTTTTAACCAATGTGATTCCAGTTTAACCTGTTTGGAGATTTAGCAATTTCTTCTAGATTCTAATCAAACCAGAATGAATCACGATGTAAGAAGCTTGATTTTTACTCATTAATCAGTTTAGAATCACCCTGAAGTTGAATCAATATCATAGGAGTTATGATGAAGAAGTTATCCCACTTTTAACCGAAGTGATTCCAGTTTACCTTGTTTGTAGATTTGGTAATTTCTTCTTGATACTAATAAAACCAGAATGAATCATGATGTAATAAGCTTTATTTGGACTCATAAATCAGTGGATAATCACCATGAAATTGAATCAATATCATAAGAGTTATGATGAAAATGTTATTCCACTTTTAACCGAAGTGATTTCAGTTTACCCTGTTTGGAGATTTGGCAACTTCTTCTTGATTCTATTCAAACTAAAATGAATAAAGATGTAAGAATCTTGATTTAGACTCATAAACCAGTGTAGAATCATCCTGAAGTTGAATCAATATCATTGGAGTTATGATGAAGAAATTATCACACTTTTAACCAATGTTATTCCAGTTTAACCTGTTTGGAGATTTAGCAATTTCTTCTAGATTCTAATCAAACCAGAATGAATCAAGATTTAAGAAGCTTGATTTCTACTCATAAATCAGTTTAGAATCACAATGAAGTTGAATCAAGATCATAGGATTTATGATGAAGAAGTTATCCCACTTTTAACCGAAGTAATTCCAGTTTACCTTGTTTGGAGATTTGACAATTTCTCCTTGATTCTAATCAAACCGGGATGAATCAAGATGTAAGAATATTTATTTGGACTCATAAATCAGTGGATAATCACCCTGAAGTTAAATCAAGATCATAGGAGTTATGATGAAGAAGTTATCCCACTTTTAACCGAAGTGATTCCAGTTTACCCTGTTTTGAGATTTGGCAATTTCTTCTTGATTCTAATCAAACCAGAATGAATCACGATGTAAGAAGCTTAATTTGGACTCATAAATAAGTTTATAATCACCCTGTAGTTGAATCAAGATCATAGAAGTTATGATGAAGAATTTATCCCACTTTCAACTGAAGTAATGCCAGTTTACCCTGTTTGGAGATTTGACAATTTCTTCTTGATTCTAATCAAACCAGAATGAATCAAGATTTAAGAAGCTTTATTTGGACTCATAAGTCACTGGATAATAACCATGAAAAGAATCAAGATCATAGGAGTTATGATGAAGAAGTTATCCCACTTTTAATCGAAGTGATTCCAGTTTACCCTGTTTGGAGATTTGGCAATTTATTCTTTGTTCTAATCAAACCAGAATGAATCATGATGTAAGAAGCTTGATTTGGACTCATAAATCAGTGTATAATCACCCAGAAGTTGAATCAAGATCATAGGAGTTATGATGAAGAAGTTATCCCACTTTTAAACGAAGTCACTCTAGTTTACCCTGTTTGGAGATTTGTAATTTTTTCTTGATTCTAATCAAACCAGAATGAATCAAGATGTAAGAATTTTGATTTGGAGTCTTAAATGAGTGGATAATCACCCTGAAGCTGAATCCATATCATAGGAGTTATGGTGAAGAAGTTATCCAACTTTGAACCGAAGTGAATGCAGTTTACCCTATTTGGAGATTTGACAATTTTTTCTTGATACTAATAAAACCAGAATGAATCACGATGTAAGAAGTTTGACTTGGACTCATAAATCAGTGTAGAATCACCCTGAAGTTGAATCAAGATCAAAGGATTTATGATGAAGAAGTTATCCCACTTTTAACCGAAGTGATTCCAGTTTGTCCTATTTGGAGAGTTAGGAATTTCTTCTTGTCACTAAGAAAACCAGAATGAATCACGATGTAAGAACATTGATTTGGACTCATTAATAAGTGTAGAATCACCCTGAAGTTGAATTAAGATCATAGGAGTTATGATGAAGAAGTTATCCAACTTTTAACCGAAGTTACTCCAATTTACCCTGTTTAGAGATTTGGTAATTTCTTCTTGATTCTAATCAAAACCAGAATGAATCAAGATTTAAGAAGCTTGATTTGGACTCATAAATCTGTGTAGAATCACCATGAAGTTAAATCAAGATCATTGGACTTATGATGAAGAAGTTATCCCACTTTTAACCGAAATGATTCTAGTTTACCCTGTTTGGAGATTTGGCAATTTTTTCTTGATACTAATAAAACCAGAATGAATCACGATGTAAGAAACATTATTTGAACTCATTAATCAGTGAAGAATCATCCTGAAGTTGAATCAATATCATTGGAGTTATGATGAAGAAGTTATTCCACTTTTAACCGAAATGATTTCAGTTTACCCTGTTTGGAGATTTGGCAACTTCTTCTTGATTCTATTCAAACTAAAATGAATCAAGATGTGAGAATCTTTATTTAGACTCATAAACCAGTGTAGAATCATCCTGAAGTTGAATCAATATCATTGGAGTTATGATGAAGAAGTTATCCCACTTTTAACCAATGTGATTCCAGTTTAACCTGTTTGGAGATTTAGCAATTTCTTCTAGATTCTAATCAAACCAGAATGGATCACGATTTAAGAAGCTTTATTTGTACTCATAAATCAGTTTAGAATCACAATGAAGTTGAATCAAGATCATAGGATTTATGATGAAGAAGTTATCCCACTTTTAACCGAAGTAATTCAAGTTTACCTTGTTTGGAGATTTGACAATTTCTTCTTGATTCTAATCAAACCAGGATGAATCAAGATGTAAGAAGATTTATTTGGACTCATAAATCAGTGGATATTCACCCTGAAGTTAAATCAAGATCATAGGAGTTATGATGAAGAAGTTATCCCACTTTTAACCGAAGTGATTCCAGTTTACCCTGTTTTGAGATTTGGCAATTTCTTCTTGATTCTAATCAAACCAGAATGAATCACGATGTAAGAAGCTTGATTTGGACTCATAAATAAGTTTATAATCACCCTGAAGTTGAATCAAGATCATAGAAGTTATGATGAAGAAGTTATCCCACTTTCAACTGAAGTAATGCCAGTTTATCCTGTTTGGAGATTTGACAATTTCTTCTTGATTCTAATCAAACCAGAATTAATCAAGATGTAAGAAGCTTTATTTGGACTCATAAATAACTGGATAATCACCATGAAGAGAATCAAGATCATAGGAGTTATGATGAAGAAGTTATCCCACTTTTAACCGAAGTGATTCCAGTTTACCGTGTTTGGAGATTTGGCAATTTCTTCTTGGTTCTAATCAAACCAGAATGACTCATGATGTAAGAAGCTTTATTTGGACTCATAAATAAGTTTAGAATCACCCTGAAGTTGAATCAAGATCATAGGAGTTATGATGAAGAAGTTATCCCACTTTTAACCGAAGTGATTCAAGTTTAGCCTGTTTGGAGATTGGAAATTTCTTCTTGATACTAATAAGCTTTATTTGGACTCATAAACAGTGTAGAATCATCCTAAATTTGAATCAATATCATTGGAGTTATGATGAAGAAGTTATCCCAATTTTAACCGAAGTGATTCCATTTTATCTTGTTTGGAGATTTGACATTTTCATCTTGATTCTAATCAAACCAGAATGAATCAATATTGATTTGGACGCATAAATCATTTGAGAATAATTTTGAAGTCGAATAAATATCATTGGAGTTATGATGAAGAAGTTATACCACTTTTAACTGAAGTGATTCCAATTTACCCTGTTTGGAGATTTGACAATTACTTCTTGATTCTAATCAAACCAGAATGAATCAAGATGTAAGAAGCTTTATTTAGACTCATAAATCAGTGGATATTTACCGTGAAGTTGAATCAATATCATAGGAGTTATGATGAAGAAGTTATCCCACTTTTAACCGAACTGATTCCAGTTTACCTTGTTTGGAGATTTGGGAATTTATTTTTGATTCTAATCAAACCAGAATGAATCACGATTTAAGAAGCTTGATTTGAAATCATAAATCAGTGTAGAATCACCCTGAAGTTGAATCAATATCATAGGATTTATGATGAAGAAGTTATCCCACTTTTAACCGAAGTGACTCCAATTTACCCTGTTTGGAGATTTGACAATTTCTTTTTGATTCTAATCAAACCAGGATGAATCAAGATGTAAGAAGCTTTATTTGGACTCATAAATCAGTGGATAATCACCCTGAAGTTTAATCAAGATCATAGGAGTTATGATGAAGAAGTTATCCCACTTTTAACCGAAGTGATTCCAGTTTACCCTGTTTGGAGATTTGGCAATTTCTTCATGATTCTAATCAAACCAGAATGAATAACGATGTAAGAAGCTTGATTTATACTCATAAAAATTCTTAGAATCACCCTGAAGTTGAATCAAGATCATAGGAGTTATGATAAAGAAGTTATCCCACTTTTAACCGAAGTAATTCCAGTTTACCCTCTTTGGAGATTTGGCAATTTCTTCTTGATTCTAATCAAACCAGAATGAATCAAGATGTAAGAAGCATTATTTGGACTCATAAATCAGTGGATAATCACCCTGAAGTTGAATCAATATCATAGGAGTTATGATGAAGATGTTATTCCACTTTTAACCGAAGTGATTCCAAATTATCCTGTTTGGAGATTTGGCAATTTCTTTTTGATTCTAATCAAACCAGAATGAATCAATATGTAAGAATATTTATTTGGACTCATCAATCAGTTTATAAGCATCCTGAAGTTGAATCAATATCATTGGACTTATGATGAAGAAATTATCCCACTTTTAACAGAAGTGATTCCAGTTTATCCTGTTTGGAGATTTGGCAATTTATTCTTGATACTAATAAAACCAGAATGAATCACGATCTAGTAAGCTTGATTTGGACTCAGTGTAGAATCACCCTGAAGTTGAATCAAGATCATAGGAGTTATGATGAAGAAGTTATCCCACTTTTAACCGAAGTGATTCCAGTTTATCCTGTTTGGAGATTTGGCTATTTCTTCTTGATCCTAATAAAAACAGAATGAATCACGATGAAAGAAGCTTTATTTGTACTCATAAATCAGTTTAGTATCACCCTGAAGTTGAATCAAGATCATAGGAGTTATGATGAAGAAGTTATCCCACTTTTAAACGAAGTGACTCCAGTTTACCCTGTTTGGAGATTTGTAATTTCTTCTTGATTCTTATCAAACCAGAATGAATCAAGATGTAAGAATCTTGATTTGGAGTCATAAATCAGTGGATAATCACCCTGAAGTTGAATCAATATCATAGGAGTTATGGTGAAGAAGTTATCCAACTTTTAACCGAAGTGAATGCAGTTTACCCTGTTTGGAGATTTGGCAATTTCTTCTTGATACTAATAAAAATAGAATGAATCACAATGTAAGAAACTTGATTTGGACTCATATATCAGTGTTGAATCACCGTGAAGTTGAATCAATATCATAGGAGTTATGATGAAGAAGTTATCCCACTTTTAACCGAAGTCATTCCAGTTTACCCTGTTTGGAGATTTGACAATTTCTTCTTTATTCTAATCAAACCAGAATGAATCACGATGTAAGAAGCATTATTTGAACTTATAAATCAGTGGATAATCACCATGAAGTTGAATCAATATCATAGGAGTTATGATGATGATTTTATTCCACTTTTAACCGAAGTGATTCCAATTTACCATGTTTGGAGATTTGGCAATTTCTTTTTGATTCTAATTAAACCAGAATGAATCAAGATTTAAGAATCTTGATTTGGACTCATAAATCAGTGTAGAATCATCCTGAAGTTGAATCAATATCATTGGACTTCTGATGAAGAAGTTATCCCACTTTTAACTGAAGTGATTCTAGTTTGCCCTGTTTGGAGATTTGGCAATTTCTTCTTGATACTAAAAAACCAGAATGAATCACGATGTAAGAACCTTGATTTAGATTCATTAATAAGTTTAGAATCACCCTGAAGTTGAATCAAGATCATAGGAGTTATGATGAAGAAGTTAACCCACTTTGAACCGAAGTGAATGCAGTTTACCCTATTTGGAGATTTGACAATTTTTTCTTGATACTAATAAAACCAGAATGAATCACGATGTAAGAAGTTTGACTTGGACTCATAAATCAGTGTAGAATCACCCTGAAGTTGAATCATGATCAAAGGAGTTATGATGAAGAAGTTATCCCACTTTTAACCGAAGTGATTCCCGTTTGTCCTATTTGGAGAGTTAGGAATTTCTTCTTGTCACTAAGAAAACCAGAATGAATCACGATGTAAGAAGATTGATTTGGACTCATTAATCAGTGTAGAATCACCCTGAAGGTTAATCAAGATCATAGGAGTTATGATGAAGAAGTTATCCAACTTTTAACCGAAGTTACTCCAATTTACCCTGTTTGGAGATTTGGTAATTTCTTCTTGATTCTAATCAAAACCAGAATGAATCAAGATTTAAGAAGCTTGATTTGGACTCATAAATCAGTGTAGAATCACCGTGAAGTTAAATCAAGATCATTGGACTTATGATGAAGAAGTTATCCCACTTTTAACCGAACTGATTCTAGTTTACCCTGTTTGGAGATTTGGCAATTTTTTCTTTATACTAATCAAACCATAATGAATCACGATGTAAGAAATATTATTTGGACTCATTAATAAGGGAAGAATCATCCTGAAGTTGAATCAATATCATTGGAGTTATGATGAAGAAGTTATCCCACTTTTAACCGAAGTGATTCTAATTTACCCTGTTTGGAAATTTGACAATTACTTCTTGATACTAATAAAACCAGAATGAATCACGATGTTAGAATCTTGATTTGGACTCATTAATCAGTGTAGAATCACCCTGAAGTTGAATCAAGATCATAGGAGTTATGATGAAGAAGTTATCCCACTTTTAACCGAAGTGACTCCAATTTACCCTTTTTGGAGATTTGGCAATTTCTTCTTGATTCTAGTGAAACCATGATGAATCAAGATGTAAGAAGCTTTATTTGGACTCATAAATCAGTGGATAATCACCCTGAAGTTTAATCAAGGTCATAGGAGTTATGATGAAGAAGTTATCCCACTTTTAACCGAAGTGATTCCAGTTTGTCCTGTTTGGGGAGTTGAGAATTTCTTCTTGATACTAATAAAACCAGAATGAATCACGATGTAAGAAGCTTGATTTGGAATCATAAATCAGTGTAAAATCACCCTGGAGTTGAATCAAGATCATAGGAGTTATGATGAAGAAGTTATCCCACTTTTAACCGAATTGACTCCAATATACCCTATTTGGAGATTTGACAATTTCTTCTTGATTCTAATAAAAACCAGAATGAATCAAGATGTGAGAATACTGATTTGGATTCATTAATCAGTGTAGAATCACCCTGAAGTTAAATCAATATCATTGGACATATGATGAAGAAGTTATCCCACTTTTAACCGAAGTGACTCCAAATTACACTGTTTGGATATTTGGCAATTTCTTCTTGATTCTAATCCAAACCAGAATGAATAAAGATGTAAGAATCTTGATTTGGACTCATAAATAAGTGCAGAGTCATCCTCAAGTTGATTAATTATCATTGGAGTTATGATGAAGAAGTTATCCCACTTTTAACCGATGTGATTCTAGTTTATCTTGTTTGGTGATTTGGTAATTCTTCTTGATACTAATAAACCAGAATGAATCACGATGTAAGAAACTTGATTTTGACTCATAAATCAGTGCAGAATCGTCCAGAAGTTAAATCATCATCATTGGAGTTATGATGAAGAAGTTATCCCAATTTTAACCGAAGTGATTCTAGTTTACCCTGTTTGGAGATTTGGCAATTTCTTCTTGATACTAATAAAACCAGAATGAATCACGATGTAAGTAGCTTTTTTGGACTCATTAATCAGGTTAGAATCACACTGAAGTTGAATCAAGATCATAGGAATTATGATGAAGAGGTTATCCCACTTTTAACCAAAGTGATTCCAGTTTACCCTATTTGGAGATTTGGCAATTTTTTCTTGATACCAATAAAACCAGAATGAATCACGATGTAAGAAGCTTGATTTGGAGTAATAAATCAGTGTAGAATCATCCTGAAGTTGAATCAATATCATTGGAGTTATGATGAAGTTATCCCACTTTTAACCGAAGTGATTCAAGTTTCCCTGTTTGGAGATTTGGGAATTTATTCTTGATTCTAATCAAACCAGAATGAATCAAGATGTAATAATATTGATTTGGACTCACAAATCAGTTGAGAATCATCCTGAAGTTGAATCAATATCATTGGAGTTATGATGAAGAAGTTATTCCACTTTTAACTGAATTGATTCCAATTTACCCTGTTTGGAGATTTGACAATTACTTCTTGATTCTAATCAAACCAGAATGAATCAAGATGTAAGAAGCTTTATTTGGACTCATAAATCAGTGGAGAATCATCCTGAAGTTCAATCAATATCATTGGACTTATGATGAAGAAGTTATCCCACTTTTAACCGAAGTGTTTCCAGTTTACCTTTTGGAGATTTGGCAATTTATTCTTGATACTAATAAAACCAGAATGAATCACGATGTAAGTATCTTTTTTTCACTCATTAATCAGGTTAGAATCACCCTGAAGTTGAATCAAGATCATAAGAGTTATGATGAAGAAGTTATGATGAAGAAGTTATCCCACTTTTAACCGAAGTGATTCCAGTTTACCCTATTTGGAGATTTGGCAATTTGTTATTGATACTAATAAAACCAGAATGAATCACGATGTAAGAAGCTTGATTTGGACTAACAAAATCAATGTAGAGTCATCCTGAAGTTGAATCAATATCATTGAAGTTATGATGAAGTTATCCCACTTTTAACCGAAGTGATTCTAGTTTTCCTGTTTGGAGATTTGGGAATTTATTCTTGATTCTAATCAAACCAGAATGAATCAAGATGTAATAGGATTGATTTGGACTCACAAATCAGTTAAGAATCCTCCTGAAGTTGAATCAATATCATTATAGTTATGATGAAGAAGTTATTCCACTTTTAACTTAATTGATTCCAATTTACCTTTTTTGGAAATTTGACAATTACTTTTTAATACTAATAAAACCAGAATGAATCACGATGTAAGAAGCTTGATTTGGACTCATAAATCAGTGTAGAATCACCCTGAAGTTGAATCAAGATCATAGGAGTTATGATGAAGAAGTTATCCCACTTTTAACCGAAGTGATTCCATTTTAACCTGTTTGGAGATTTGGCAATTTATTCTTGATACAAATAAAACAAGAATGAATCACGATGTAAGAAGATTTATTTGGACTCATAAATAAGCTTAGAATCATCCTGAATTTGAATCAATACCATTGGAGTTATGATGAAGAAGTTATCCGACATTTTTAACCGAAGTGATTCCAGTTTACCCAGTTTGGAGATTTGGTAAATTCTTCTTTATTCTAATCAAACCAGAATGAATCAAGATGTAAGAAGCTTGATTTGGACTCATAAATAAGTGGAGAATCATCCTGAAGTTCAATCAATATCATTGGACTTATGATGAAGAAGTTATCCCACTTTTAACTGAAGTGATTCGGTTTGCCCTGTTTGGAGATTTGACAATTTATTCTTGATACTAATAAAACCAGAATGAATCACGATGTAAAAATCTTGATTTGGACTAATAAATCAGTGTAGAATTATCCTAAAGTTGAATCAATATCATTGGAGTTGTGATGAAGTTATCCCACTTTTAACCGAAGTGATTCCAGTTTCCCTGTTTGGAGATTTGGGAATTTATTCTTGATTCTAATCAAACCAGAATGAATCAAGATGTAATAAGATTGATTTGGACTCACAAATCAGTTGAGAATCATCCTGAAGTTGAATCAATATCATTGGAGTTATGATGAAGAAGTTATTCCACTTTTAACTGAATTGATTCCAATTTACCTTTTTTGAAAATTTGACAATTACTTTTTAATACTAATAAAACCAGAATGAATCACGATGTAAGAAGCTTGATTTGGACTCATAAATCAGTGTAGAATCACCCTGAAGTTGAATCAAGATCATAGGAGTCATGATGAAGAAGTTATCCCACTTTTAACCGAAGTGATTCCATTTTAACCTCTTTGGAGATTTGGCAATTTATTCTTGATACAAATAAAACCAGAATGAATCACGATGTAAGAAGATTTATTTGGACTCATAAATAAATTTAGAATCATCCTGAAGTTGAATCAATATCATTGGAGTTATGATGAAGAAGTTATCCCACTTTTTTAACCGAAGTGATTCAAGTTAACCCAGTTTGGAGATTTGGCAATTTCTTCTTGATTCTAATCAAACCAGAATGAATCAAGATGTAAGAAGCTTGATTTAGAGTCATAAATAAGTGGAGAATCATCCTGAAGTTCAATCAATATCATTGGACTTATGATGAAGAAGTTATCCCACTTTTAACCGAAGTGATTCCAGTTTATCTTTTGGAGATTTGGCAATTTATTCTTGATACTAATAAAACCAGAATGAATCACGATGTAAGAAGATTGATTTACACTCATTAATCAGTGTAGAACCACCTTGAAGTTAAATCAACATCATTGGAGTTATGAGGAAGAAGTTATCACAGTTTTAACCGAAGTGATTCTAGTTTACCCTGTTTGGAGATTTGAGAATTTCTTCTTGATACTAATAAAACCAGAATGAATCACGATGTAAGTAGCTTTTTTGGACTCATTAATCAGGTTAGAATCACCCTGAAGTTGAATTAAGATCATAGGAGTTATGATGAAGAAGTTATCCCACTTTTAACCGAAGTGATTCCAGTTTACCCTATTTGGAGATTTGGCAATTTTTTCTTGATACTAATAAAACCAGAATGAATCACAATGTAAGAATCTTGATTTAGACTAATAAATCAGTGTAGAATCATCCTGAAGTTGAATCAATATCATTGGAGTTATGATGAAGTTATCCCACTTTTAACCGAAGTGATTCCAGTTTCCCTGTTTGGAGATTTGAGAATTTATTCTTGATTCTAATCAAACCAGAATGAATCAAGATGTAATAAGATAGATTTGGACTAAAAAATCAGTTGAGAATCATCCTGAAGTTGAATCAATATCATTGGAGTTATGATGAAGAAGTTATTCCACTTTTAACTGAATTGATTCCAATTTACCTTTTTTGGAAATTTGACAATTACTTTTTGATACTAATAAAACCAGAATGAATCACGATGTAAGAAGCTTGATTTGGACTCATAAATCGGTGTAGAATCATCCTGAAGTTGAATCAAGATCATAGGAGTTATGATGAAAAAGTTATCCCACTTTTAACCGAAGTGATTCCATTTTAACCTGTTTGGAGATTTGGTAATTTATTCTTGATACAAATAAAACCGAATGAATCACGACTTAGGAAGATTTATTTGGAATCATAAATAAGTTTGGAATCATCCTGAAGTTATCCCGGTTTTAACCGAAGTGATTCTAGTTTACCATGTTTGGAGATTTGGCAATTTCTTCTTGATACTAATAAAACCAGAATGAATCACGATGTAAGTATCTTTTTTGGACTCATTAATCAGGTTAGAATCACCCTGAAGTAGAATCAAGATCATAGGAGTTATGATGAAGAAGTTATCCTACTTTTTACCGAAGTGATTCCAGTTTACCCTATTTGGAGATTTGGTAATTTCTTCTTGATACTAATAAAAACAGAATGAATCACGATGTAAGAAGCTTGATTTGGACTAATAAATCAGTGTAGAATCATCCTAAAGTTTAATTAATATCATTGGAGTTATGATGAAGTTATCCCACTTTTAACCGAAGTGATTCCAGTTTCCCTGTTTGGAGATTTGGGAATTTATTCTTGATTCTAATCAAACCAGAATGAATCAAGATGTAATAAGATTTATTTGGACTCACAAATCAGTTGAGAATCATCCTAAAGTTGAATCATTATCATTGGAGTTATGATGAAGAAGGTATTCCACTTTGAACTGAATTGATTCCAATTTACCTTTTTTGGAAATTTGACAATTACTTTTTGATACTAATAAAACCAGAATGAATCACGATGTAAGAAGCTTGATTTGGACTCATAAATCAGTGTAGAATCACCCTAAAGTTGAATCAAGATCATAGGAGTTATGATGAAGAAGTTATCCCACCTTTAACCGAAGTGATTCCATTTTAACCTGTTTTGAGATTTGACAATTTATTCTTGATACAAATATACCAGAATGAATCACGATGTGAAGATTTATTTGGACTCATAAATAAGTTTAGAATCATCCTGAAGTTGAATCAATATCATTGGAGTTATGATGAAGAAGTTATCCCACTTTTTTAACCGAAGTGATTCCAGTTTACCCAGTTTGGAGATTTTGCAATTTCTTCTTGATTCTAATCAAACCAGAATGAATCAAGATGTAAGAAGCTTGATTTGGAATCATAAATAAGTGGAGAATCATCCTGAAGTTCAATCAATATCATTGGACTTATGATGAAGAAGTTATCCCACTTTTAACCGAAATGATTCTAGTTTACCCTGTTTGGAGATTTGGCATTTTTTTCTTGATACTAATAAAACCAGAATGAATCACGATATAAGAAGCTTGATTTACACTCATTAATCAGTGTAGAACGACCCTGAAGTTTAATCAACATCATTGGAGTTATGATGAAGAAGTTATCCCAGTTTTAACCGAAGTGATTCTAGTTTACCCTGTTTTGAGATTTGGCAATTTCTTATTGATACTAATAAAACCAGAATGAATCACGATGTAAGTAGATTTTTTGGACTCATTAATCAGGTTAGAATCACCCTGAAGTTGAATCAAAATCGTAGAAGTTATGATGAAGAAGTTATCCCACTTTTAGCCGAAGTGATTCCAGTTTCCCTGTTTGGAGATTTGGGAATTTATTCTTGATACTAATCAAACCAGAATGATTCACGATGTAATAATCTTGATTTGGACTCATAAATATGTGTAGAATAATCCTGAATTTGAATCAATATCATTGGACTTATGATGAAGAAGTTATCCCACTTTTAACCGAACTGATTCCAGTTGACCATGTTTGGAGATTTGGCAATTTATTCTTGATACTAATAAAAACAGAATGAATCAAAATGTAAGAAGCTTGATTTAGACTCATTAATCAGTGTAGAATCACCCTGAAGTTGAATCAAGATCATAGGAGTTATGATGAAGAAGTTATCCTACTTTTAACCGAAGTGATTCCAGTTTACACTGTTTGGAGATTTGACAATTTCTTCTTGATTCTAATCAAACAAGAATGAATCAAGATGTAATAAGCTTTATTTTGACTCATAAATTATTGGAGAATCATCCTGAAGTTTATCAATATAATTGGAGTTATGATGAAGAAGTTATCCCACTTTTAACCGAAGTGATTCCAGTTTGCCCTATTTGGAGATTTGTCAATTTCTTCTTGATACTAATAAAACCAGAATGAATCACGATGTAATAAGCTTTATTTTGACTCATAAATCAGCTTAGAATAACCCTGAAGTTGAATCAAGATAATAGGAGTTATGATGAAGATGTTATTCCACTTTTAACCGAAGTGATTCCAGTTTACCCTATTTGGAGATTTGACAATCTCTTCTTGATTCTAATCAAAACATAATGAATAACGATGTAAGAAGCTTTATTTGAACTCATAAATAAGTGGAGAATCATCCTGAAGTTGAATCAATATCATTGGACTTATGATGAAGAAGTTATCCCAGTTTTAACCGAAGTGATTCCAGTTTATCCTGTTTGGAGATTTGGTAATTTCTTCTTGATACTAATAAAACCAGAATGAATCACGATGTAAGAAGCTTTAATTAGAGTCATTAATCAGTGTATAATCACCCTGAAGTTGAATCAAGATCATAGGAGTTATGATGATAAAGTTATCCCAGTTTTAACCGAAGTGATTCCAGTTTACCTGGTTTGGAGATTTGGCAATTTCTTCTTGATACTAATAAAACCAGAATGAATCACGATTTAAGAAGCTTTATTTGGACTCATAAATCAGTGTAGAATCACCATGAAGTTAAATCAAGATCATTGGACTTATGATGAAGAAGTTATCCCACTTTTAACCGAAATGATTCTAGTTTACCCTGTTTGGAGATTTGGCAATTTTTTCTTGATACTAATAAAACCAGAATGAATCACGATGTAAGAAACATTATTTGAACACATTAATCAGTGAAGAATCATCCTGAAGTTGAATCAAGATCATAGGAGTTATGATGAAGAAGTTATCCCACTTTTAACCGAAGTGATTCCAGTTTACCATGTTTGGAGATTTGACAATTTCTTCTTGATAATAATAAAACTAGAATGAATCACGATGTAAGAAGATTTTTTTGGACTCATAAATCAGTGGATAATCACTCTGAAGTTGAATCTTTATCATAGGAGTTATAATGAAGAAGTTATCCCACTTTTAACTGAAGTGACTCTAGTTTACCTTGTTTGGAGATTTGACAATTTCTTCTTGATACTAATAAAAGTAGAATGAATCACGATGTAAGAAGATTTATTTGGACTCATAAATCAGTGGATAATCACTCTGAAGTTGAATCATTATCATAGGAGTTATAATGAAGAAGTTATCCCACTCTTAACTGAAGTGACTCTAGTTTACCTTGTTTGGAGATTTGACAATTTCTTCTTGATACTAATAAAACCAGAATGAATCACGATTTAAGAAGCTTTATTTGGACTCATAAATCAGTTTAGAATCACCCTGAAGTTGAATCAAGATCATAGGAGTTATGATGAAGAAGTTATCCCACTTTTAACTGAAGTGATTCCAGTTTACCATGTTTGGAGATTTGGTAATTTCTTCTTGATTCTAATCATACCAGAATGAATCAATATGTAAGAAGCTTGATTTGGACTCATAAATCAGTTGATAATCATCCTGAAGTTTTATCAATATCATTGGAGTTATGATGAAGAAGTTATCCCACTTTTAACCGAAGTGATTCAAGTTTGCCCTATTTGGAGATTTGGCAATTTTTTCTTGATACTAATAAAACCAGAATGAATCACGATGTAATAAGCTTGATTTGGACTCATAAATCAGCTTAGAATCACCTTGAAGTTGAATCAAGATCATAGGAGTTATGATGAAGAAGTTATCCCACTTTTAACCGAAGTGATTCCAGTTTATCCTTTTTGGATATTTGGCAATTTCTTCTTGATTCTAATAAAACCAGAATCAATCACGATGTAAGAAGTTTGATTTTGACTCATAAATCAGCTTAGAATCACCCTGAACTTGAAACAATATCATAGGAGTTATGATGAAGAAGCTATCCTACTTTTAACCGAAGTGATTCCAGTTTACCATGTTTGGAGATTTGGTAATGTCTTCTTGATACTAATAAAACCAGAATGAATCACGATGTAAAAAGCTTGATTTGGACTAATAAATCAGTGTAGAATCATCCTAAAGTTGAATCAATATCATTGGAGTTGTGATGAAGTTATCCCACTTTTAACCGAAGTGATTCCAGTTTCCCTGTTTGGAGATTTGGGAATTTATTCTTGATTCTAATCAAACCAGAATGAATCAAGATGTAATAAGATTTATTTGGACTCACAAATCAGTTGAGAATCATCCTAAAGTTGAATCAATATCATTGGAGTTATGATGAAGAAGGTATTCCACTTTGAACTGAATTGATTCCAATTTACCTTTTTTGGAAATTTGACAATTACTTTTTGATACTAATAAAACCAGAATGAATCACGATGTAAGAAGCTTGATTTGGACTCATAAATCAGTGTACAATCACCCTAAAGTTGAATCAAGATCATAGGAGTTATGATGAAGAAGTTATCCTACTTTTAACCGAAGTGATTCCATTTTAACCTGTTTGGAGATTTGGCAATTTATTCTTGATACAAATAAAACCAGAATGAATCACGATGTGAAGATTTATTTGGACTCATAAATAACTTTAGAATTCAGGATGATGTTGAATCAATATCATTGGAGTTATGATGAAGAAGTTATCCCACTTTTTTAACCGAAGTGATTCCAGTTTACCCAGTTTGGAGATTAGGCAATTTCTTCTTGATTCTAATCAAACCAGAATGAATCAAGATGTAAGAAGCTTGATTTGGAATCATAAATAATTGGAGAATCATCCTGAAGTTCAATCAATATCATTGGACTTATGATGAAGAAGTTATCACACTTTTAACCGAAGTGATTCCAGTTTACCTTTTGGAGATTTGGTAATTTATTCTTGATACTAATAAAACCAGAATGAATCACGATATAAGAAGCTTGATTTACACTCATTAATCAGTGTAGAACGACCCTGAAGTTAAATCAACATCATTGGAGTTATGATGAAGAAGTTATCCCAGTTTTAACCGAAGTGATTCTAGTTAACCCTGTTTGGAGATTTGGCAATTTCTTCTTGATACTAATAAAACCAGAATGAATCACGATGTAAGTAGCTTTTTTGGACTCATTAATCAGGTTAGAATCACCCTGAAGTTGAATCAAAATCATAGGAGTTATGATGAAGAAGTTATCCCACTTTTAGCCGAAGTGATTCCAGTTTCCCTGTTTGGAGATTTGGGAATTTATTCTTGATACTAATCAAACCAGAATGATTCACGATGTAAGAATCTTGATTTAGACTCATAAATAAGTGTAGAATAATCCTGAATTTGAATCAATATCATTGGACTTATGATGAAGAAGTTATCCCACTTTTAACCGAACTGATTCCAGTTGACCATGTTTGGAGATTTGGCAATTTATTCTTGATACTGATAAAACCAGAATGAATCAAAATGTAAGAAGCTTGATTTAGACTCATTAATCAGTGTAGAATCACCCTGAAGTTGAATCAAGATCATAGGATTTATGATGAAGAAGTTATCCTACTTTTAACCGAAGTGATTCCAGTTTACACTGTTTGGAGATTTGACAATTTCTTCTTGATTCTAATCAAACAAGAATGAATCAAGATGTAATAAGCTTTATTTTGACTCATAAATTATTAGAGAATCATCCTGAAGTTTATCAATATCATTGGAGTTATGATGAAGAAGTTATTCCACTTTTAACCGAAGTGATTCCAGTTTGCCCTATTTGGAGAATTGGCAATTTCTTCTTGATACTAATAAAACCAGAATGAATCACGATGTAATAAGCTTTATTTGGACTCATAAATCAGTTTAGAATAACCCTGAAGTTGAATCAAGATAATAGGAGTTATGATGAAGATGTTATTCCACTTTTAACCGAAGTGATTCCAGTTTACCCTGTTTGGAGATTTGACAATCTCTTCTTGATTCTAATCAAAACAGAATGAATAACGATGTAAGAAGCTTTATTTGAACTTATAAATAAGTGGAGAATCATCCTGAAGTTGAATCAATATCATTGGACTTATGATGAAGAAGTTATCCCAGTTTTAACGGAAGTGATTCCAGTTTATCCTGTTTGGAGATTTGGTAATTTCTTTCTGATACTAATAAAAACAGAATGAATCACGATGTAAGAAGCTTTAATTACACTTATTAATCAGTGTATAATCACCCTGAAGTTGAATCAAGATCATAGGAGTTATGATGATAAAGTTATCCCAGTTTTAACCGAAGTGATTCCAGTTTACCTTGTTTGGAGATTTGGCAATTTCTTCTTGATACTAATAAAAACAGAATGAATCACGATTTAAGAAGCTTTATTTGGACTCATAAATCAGTTTAGAATCACCCTGAAGTTGAATCAAGATCATAGGAGTTATGAAGAAGAAGTTATCCCACTTTTAACCGAAGTGATTCCAGTTTACCATGTTTGGAGATTTGGTAATTTCTTCCTGATTCTAATCAAACCAGAATGAATCAAGATGTAAGAAGCTTGATTTGGACTCATAAATCAGTTGATAATTATCCTGAAGTTTTATCAATATCATTGGAGTTATGATGAAGAAGTTATCCCACTTTTAACCGAAGTGATTCCTGTTTCCCCTATTTGGAGATTTGGCAATTTTTTCTTGAACCTAATAAAACCAGAATGAATCATGATATAATAAGCTTCATTTGGACTCATAAATCAGTTTAGAATCACCTTGAAGTTGAATCAAGATCATAGGAGTTATGATGAAGAAGTTATCCCACTTTTAACCGAAGTGATTCCAGTTTATCCTGTTTGGATATTTGGCAATTTCTTCTTGATTCTAATAAAACCAGAATCAATCACGATGTAAGAAGTTTGATTTGGACACATAAATCAGCTTATAATCACCCTGAAGTTGAAACAATATCATAGGAGTTATGATGAAGAAGCTATCCTACTTTTAACCGAAGTGATTCCAGTTTACCCTGTTTGGAGATTTGGTAATGTCTTCTTGATACTAATAAAACCAGAATGAATCACGATGTAAAAATCTTGATTTGGACTAATAAATCAGTGTAGAATTATCCTAAAGTTGAATCAATATCATTGGAGTTGTGATGAAGTTATCCCACTTTTAACCGAAGTGATTCCAGTTTCCCTGTTTGGAGATTTGGGAATTTATTCTTGATTCTAATCAAACCAGAATGAATCAAGATGTAATAAGATTGATTTGGACTCACAAATCAGTTGAGAATCATCCTGAAGTTGAATCAATATCATTGGAGTTATGATGAAGAAGGTATTCCACTTTGAACTGAATTGATTCCAATTTAACTTTTTTGGAAATTTGACAATTACTTTTTGATACTAATAAAACCAGAATGAATCACGATGTAAGAAGCTTGATTTGGACTCATAAATCAGTGTAGAATCACCCTAAAGTTGAATAAAGATCATAGGAGTTATGATGAAGAAGTTATCTCACTTTTAACCGAAGTGATTCCATTTTAACCTGTTTGGAGATTTGACAATTTATTCTTGATACAAATAAAACCAGAATGAATCACGATGTGAAGATTTATTTGGACTCATAAATAAGTTTAGAATCATCCTGAAGTTGAATCAATATCATTGGAGTTATGATGAAGAAGTTATCCCACTTTTTTAACCGAAGTGATTCCAGTTTACCCAGTTTGGAGATTAGGCAATTTCTTCTTGATTCTAATCAAACCAGAATGAATCAAGATGTAAGAAGCTTGATTTAAAATCATAAATAATTGGAGAATCATCCTGAAGTTCAATCAATATCATTGAACTTATGATGAAGAAGTTATCCCACTTTTAACCGAAGTGATTCCAGTTTACCTTTTGGAGATTTGGCAATTTATTCTTGATACTAATAAAACCAGAATGAATCACGATATAAGAACCTTGATTTACACTCATTAATCAGTGTAGAACGACCCTGAAGTTAAATTAACATCATTGGAGTTATGATGAAGAAGTTATCCCAGTTTTAACCGAAATGATTCTAGTTTACCCTGTTTGGAGATTTGGCAATTTCTTCTTGATACTAATAAAACCAGAATGAATCACGATGTAAGTATCTTTTTTGGACTCATTAATCAGGTTAGAATCACCCTGAAGTTGAATCAAAATCATAGGAGATATGATGAAGAAGTTATCCCACTTTTAGCCGAAGTGATTCTAGTTTCCCTGTTTGGAGATTAGGGAATTTATTCTTGATTCTAATCAAACCAGAATGATTCAAGATGTAAGAATCTTGATTTGGACTCATAAATAAGTGTAGAATAATCCTGAATTTGAATCAATTTCATTGGACTTATGATGAAGAAGTTATCCCACTTTTAACCGAACTGATTCCAGTTGACCCTGTTTGGAGATTTGGCAATTTATTCTTGATATTGATAAAAACAGAATGAATCAAAATGTAAGAAGCTTGATTTAGACTCATTAATCAGTGTAGAATCACCCTGAAGTTGAATCAAGATCATAGGATTTATGATGAAGAAGTTATCCTACTTTTAACCGAAGTGATTCCAGTTTACACTGTTTGGAGATTTGACAATTTCTTCTTGATTCTAATCAAACAAGAATGAATCAAGATGTAACAAGCTTTATTTGGACTCATAAATTATTAGAGAATCATCCTGAAGTTTATCAATATCATTGGAGTTATGATGAAGAAGTTATCCCACTTTTAACCGAAGTGATTCCAGTTTGCCCTATTTGGAGATTTGGCAATTTCTTCTTGATACTAATAAAACCAGAATGAATCACGATGTAATAAGCTTTATTTGGACTCATAAATCAGTTTAGAATAACCCTGAAGTTGAATCAAGATAATAGGAGTTATGATGAAGATGTTATTCCACTTTTAACCGAAGTGATTCCAGTTTACCCTGTTTGGAGATTTGGCAATCTCTTCTTGATTCTAATCAAAACAGAATGAATAACGATGTAAGAAGCTTTATTTAAACTCATAAATAAGTGGAGAATCATTTTGTAGTTGAATCAATATCATTGGACTTATGATGAAGAAGTTATCCTAGTTTTAACCGAAGTGATTCCAGTTTATCCTGTTTGGAGATTTGGTAATTTCTTCTTGATACTAATAAAACCAGAATGAATCACGTTGTAAGAAGCTTGAATTAGACTCATTAATCAGTGTATAATCACCCTGAAGTTGAATCAAGATCATAGGAGTTATGATGACAAAGTTATCCCACTTTTAACCGAAGTGATTCCAGTTTACCTTGTTTGGAGATTTGGCAATTTCTTCTTGATACTAATAAAACCAGGATGAATCACGATTTAAGAAGCTTTATTTGGACTCATAAATCAGTTTAGAATCACCCTGAAGTTGAATCAAGATCATAGGAGTTATGATGAAGAAGTTATCCCACTTTTAACCGAAGTGATTCCAGTTTACCATGTTTGGAGATTTGGTAATTTCTTCTTGATTCTAATCAAACCAGAATGAATCAAGATGTAAGAAGCTTGATTTGGACTCATAAATCAGTTGATAATCATCCTGAAGTTTTATCAATATCATTGGAGTTATGATGAAGAAGTTATCCCACTTTTAACCGAAGTGATTCCAGTTTGCCCTATTTGGAGATTTGGCAATTTCTTCTTGATACTAATAAAACCAGAATGAATCACGATGTAATAAGCTTGATTTGGACTCATAAATCAGTTTAGAATCACCTTGAAGTTGAATCAAGATCATAGGAGTTATGATGAAGAAGTTATCCCACTTTTAACCGAAGTGATTCCAGTTTATCCTGTTTGGATATTTGGCAATTTCTTCTTGATTCTAATAAAACCAGAATCAATCACGATGTAAGAAGTTTGATTTGGACTCATAAATCAGCTTAGAATCACCCTGAAGTTGAAACAATATCATAGGAGTTATGATGAAGAAGCTATCCTACTTTTAACCGAAGTGATTCCAGTTTACCCTGTTTGGAGATTTGGTAATGTCTTCTTGATACTAATAAAACCAGAATGAATCAAGATGTAATTAGCTTGATTTGTACTCATAAATCAGTGGAGAATCATCCTGAAGTTATATCAATATCATTGGAGTTATGATGAAGAAGTTATCCCACTTTTAACCGAAGTGATTCCAGTTTGCCCTATTTGGAGATTTGGAAATTTCTTCTTGATACAAATAAAACCAGAATGAGTCACGATGTAAGAAGCTTGACTTGGACTCATAAATCAGTTTAGAATAACTCTGAAGTTGAATCAAGATCATAGGAGTTATGATGAAGAAGTTATCCCACTTTTAACCGAAGTGACTCCAGTTTACCCTGTTTGGAGATTTGACAATTTCTTCTTGATTCTAATCAAACCAGATTGAATCAAAATGTAAGAAGCTTTATTTGAACTCATAAATCAGTGGATAATCACCCTGAAGTTGAATCAATATCATAGGAGTTATGATGAAGATGTTATTCCACTTTTAACCGAAGTGATTCAAGTTTACCCTGTTTGGAGATTTGGTAATTTCTTCTTGATTCTAATCAAACCAGAATGAATCAAGATGTAAGAATCTTGATTTGGACTCATAAATCAGTGTAGAATCATCCTGAATTAGAATCAATATCATTGGACTTATGATGAAGAAGTTATCACACTTTTAACGGAAGTGATTCTAGTTTATCCTATTTGGAAATTTGGCAATTTATTATCGATACTAATAAAACCAGAATGAATCACAATATAAAAAGCTTGATTTGGACTCATTAATCAGTGTAGAATCACCCTGAAGTTGAATCAAGATCATAGGAGTTATGATGAAGAAGTTATCCCACTTTTAACCAAAGTGATTCTAGTTTACCCTGTTTGGAGATTTGGCAATTTCTTCTTGATACAAATAAAACCATAATGAATCACAATGTAAGAAGCTTGATTTGGACTCATAAATCAGTTTTGAATCACCCTTTAGTTGAATCAAGATCATAGGAGTTATGGTGACGAAGTTATACCACTTTTACCCGATGTGATTCCAGTTTGCCCTTTTTGGAGAGTTGGCAATTTCTTCTTGATACTAATAAAACAAGAATGGATCAAGATATAAGAAGCTTGATTTGGACTCATAAATCAGTGTACAATCACCCTGAATTTGAATCAAGATCATAGGAGTTATGATGAAGAAGTTATCCCACTTTTAACCGAATTGATTCCAGTTTACCCTGTTTGGAGATTTGACAATTTTTTTTTGATTCTAATCAAACCAGAATGAATCAAGATGTAAGAAGCTTGATTTGTACTCATAAATCAGTTGAGAATCATCCTGAAGTTGAATCAATATCATTGGAGTTATTATGACGAAGTTATCCCACTTGTAACTGAAGTGATTCCAATTTACCCTGTTTGGAAATTTGACAATTACTTCTTGATACTAATAAAATCAGAATGAATCACGATGTAAGAAGCTTGATTTGGACTCATAAATAAGTGTAGAATCACCCTGAAGTTGAACAAGATCATAGGAGTTATGATGAAGAAGTTATCCTACTTCTAACCGAAGTGATTCCAGTTTATCTTGTTTGGAGATTTGGCAATTTCTTCTTGATTCTAACAAACCAGAATGAAACACGATGTAAGAATCTTGATTTGGGCTCATAAATCAGTCTATAATCACCCTGAAGTTGAAACAATATCATAGGAGTTATGATGAAGAAGTTATCCCAGTTTTAACCGAAGTGATTCCAGTTTATCCTGTTTGGAGATTTAACAATTTCTTCGTGATTCTAATCAAACAAGAATGAATCAAGATGTAATAAGATTGATTTGGACTCATAAATTATTGGAGAATCATCCTGAAGTTTTATCAATATCATTGGAGTTATGATGAAGAAGTTATCCCACTTTTAACCGAAGTGATTCCAGTTTGCCCTATTTGGAGATTTGGCAATTTCTTCTTGATACTAATAAAACCAGAATGAATCACGATGTAATAAGCTTTATTTGGACTCATAAATCATCTTAGAATCACCCTGAAGTTGAAACAATATCATAGGAGTTATGATGAAGAAGCTATCCTACTTTTAACCGAAGTTATTCCAGTTTACCCTGTTTGGAGATTTGGTAATTTCTTCTTGATACTAATAAAATCAGAATGAACCAAGATGTAATAAGATTGATTTGTACTCATAAATCAGTGGAGAATCATCCTGAAGTTTTATCAATATCATTGGAGTTATGATGAAGAAGTTATACCACTTTTAACCGAAGTGATTCTAGTTTGCCCTGTTTGGAGATTTGGTAATTTCTTCTTGATACTAATAAAACCAGAATGAATCACGATGTAAGAAGCTTGAATTAGACTCATTAATCAGTGTATAATCACCCTGAAGTTGAATCAAGATCATATGAGTTATGATGATAAAGTTATCCCACTTTTAACCGAAGTGATTCTAGTTTACCTTGTTTGGAGATTTGGCAATTTCTTCTTGATACTAATAAAACCAGAATGAATCACGATTTAAGAAGCTTTATTTGGACTCATAAATCAGTTTAGAATCACCCTGAATTTGAATCAAGATCATAGGAGTTATGATGAAGAAGTTATCCCAGTTTTAAACGAAGTGATTCCAGTTTACCATGTTTGGAGATTTGGCAATTTCTTCTTGATTCTAATCAAACCAGAATGAATCAAGATGTAAGAAGCTTGATTTGGACTCATAAATCAGTTGAGAATCTTCCTGAAGTTTTATCAATATCATTGGAGTTATGATGAAGAAGTTATCCCACTTTTAACCGAAGTGATTCCAGTTTGCCCTATTTGGAGATTTGACAATTTCTTCTTGATACTAATAAAACCAGAATGAATCATGATTTAATAAGCTTGATTTGGTTTCATAAATCAGTTTAGAATCACCCTGAAGTTGAATCAAGATCATAGGAGTTATGATGAAGAAGTTATCCCACTTTTAACCGAAGTGATTCCAGTTTATCCTGTTTGGATATTTGGCAATTTCTTCTTGATTCTAATAAAACCAAAATGAATCACGATGTAAGAAGCTTGTTTGGACTCATAAATCAGCTTAGAATCACCCTGAAGTTGAAACAATATCATAGGAGTTATGATGAAGAAGCTATCCTACTTTTAACCGAAGTTATTCCAGTTTACCCTGTTTGGAGATTTGATAATTTCTTCTTGATACTGATAAAATCAGAATTAATCAAGATGTAATAAGATTGATTTGTACTCATAAATCAGTGGAGAATCATCCTGAAGTTTTATCAATATCATTGGAGTTATGATGAAGAAGTTATACCACTTTTAACCGAAGTGATTCTAGTTTGCCCTATTTGGAGATTTGGAAATTTCTTCTTGATACTAATAAAACCAGAATGAATCACGATTAAAGAAGCTTGAATTGGACTCATATATCAGTTTAGAATAACTCTGAAGTTGAATCAAGATCATAGGAGTTATGATGAAGAAGTTATCCCACTTTTAACCGAAGTGACTCCAGTTAACCCTGTTTGGAGATTTGACAATTTCTTCTTGATTCTAATCAAACCAGAATGAATCAAAATGTAATAATCTTTATTTGAACTCATAAATAAGCTTTATTTGGACTCATAAATCAGTGTAGAACCACCCTGAAGTTGAAGCAAAATCATAGGAGTTATGATGAAGAAGTTATCCCACTTTTAACCGAAGTGACTCTAGTTTACCCTGTTTGGAGATTTGGCAATTTCTTCTTTATTCTAATCAAACCAGAATGAATCAAGATGTAAGAAGCTTTATTTGGATTCAAAAATCAGTGGATAATCACCCTGAAGGTGAATCAATATCATAGGAGTTATGATGAAGATATTATTCCACTTTTAACTAAAATGATTCCAGTTTACCCTGTTTGGAGATTTGGCAATTTCTTCTTGATTCTAATCACACCAGAATGATTCAAGATGTAAAAAGATTTATTTGGATTCATAAATCAGTGGATAATCACCCTGAAGTTGAATTAATATCATTGGAGTTATGATAAAGAAGTTATCCCACTTTTAACCGAAGTGATTCTAGTTTGCCCTGTTTGGAGAGTTGGCAATTTCTTCTTAGTACTAATAAAACCAGAATGAATCACGATGTAAGAAGCTTGATTTGGACTCATTAATCAGTTTAGAATCTCCATGGAGTTGAATCAATATCATTGGAGTTATGATAAGAAGTCATCCCACTTTTAACAGAAGTGATTCCAGTTTGCCCTATTTGGAGATTTGACAATTTCTTCTTGATACTAATAAAACCAGAATGAATCACGATGTAAGAAGCTTGATTTGGACTCATAAATCAGTGTAGAACCACCCTGAAGTTGAAGCAAAATCATAGGAGTTATGATGAAGATGTTATCCGACTTTTAACCGAAGTGACTCCAGTTTACAATGTTTGGAGATTTGGCAATTTCTTCATATTCTAATCAAACCAGAATGAATCAAGATGTAAGAAGCTTTATTTGGACTGATAAATCAGTGGATAATCACCCTGAAGTTGAATCAATATCATAGGAGTTATGATGAAGATGTTATTCCACTTTTAACCGAAGTGATTCCAGTTTACCCTATTTGGAGATTTGACAATTTCTTCTCGATTCTAATCAAACCAGAATGAATCAAGATGTAAGTAGCTTTATTTGGACTCATAAATCAGTGTAGAATAACCCTGAAGTTGAATCAATATCATTGGACTTATGATGAAGAAGTTATCCCACTTTTAACTGAAGTGATTCCAGTTTGCCCTGTTTGGAGATTTGGTAATTTATTCTTGATACTAATAAAACCAGAATAAATCAAGATGTAAGAAGTTTTATTTGGACTCATAAATCAGTGGATAATCACCCTGAAGTTGAATCAATATCATAGGAGTTATGATGACGAAGTTATCCCACTTTTAACCGAAGTGATTCCAGTTTACCTTGTTTGGAGATTTGCCAATTTCTTCTTGATTCTAATCAAAACCAGAATGAATAAAGATGTAAGAAGCTTGATTTGGACTCATAAATCAGTGCAGAATCATCCTGAAGTTGAATCAATATCATTGGCCTTATGATGAAGAAGTTATCCCACTTTTAACCGAAGTGATTCCAGTTTGCCCTGTTTGGAGATTTGGCAATTTATTCTTGTACTAATAAAGCCAGAATGAATCACGATGTAAGAAGATCTATTTAGACTCATAAATCAGTGGAGAATCATCCTGAAGTTCAATCAATATCATTGAAGTTATGATGAAGAAGTTATCCCACTTTTAACCGAAGTGATTCCAGTTTGCCCTGTTTGGAGAGTTAGCAATTTTTTCTTTGTACTAATAAAACCAGAATGAATCACGATGTAAGAAGCTTGATTTGGACTCATTAATCAGTGTAGAATCACCCTGGAGTTGAATCAATATCATTGGAGTTATGATGAAGAAATTATCCCACTTTTAACCGAAGTGATTCCAGTTTGTCCTGTTTGGAGATTTGGCAATTTATTCTTGATACGAATAAAACCAGAATAAATCACGATGTAAGAAGCTTGATTCGGAATCATTAATCAGTGTAGAATCACCCTGAATTTGAATCAAGATCATATAAGTTATGATGAAGAAGTTATCCCACTTTTAACCAAAGTGACTCTAGTTTACCCTATTTGGAGATTTGGCAATTTCTTCTTGATTCTAATCAAACGAGAATGAATCAAGATGTAAGAAGCTTGATTTGGACTCGTAAATCAGTATATAATCATCCTAAAGTTGAATCAATATCATTGGAGTTATGATGAAGAAGTTATCCCATTTTTAACCAAAGTGATTCCAGTTTGCCCTATTTGGAGATTTGGCAATTTCTTCTTGATACTAATAAAAACAGAATGAATCACGATGTAAGAAGATTTATTTGGACTCATAAATCAGTGTAGAACCACCCTGAAGTTGAAGCAAAATCATAGGAGTTATGATGAAGAAGTTATCCCACTTTTAACCAAAGTGACTCTAGTTTGCCCTGTTTGGAGAGTTGGCAATTTCTTCTTAGTACTAATAAAACCAGAATGAATCACGATGTAAGAAGCTTGATTTGGACTCATTAATCAGTTTAGAATCTCCATGGAGTTGAATCAATATCATTGGAGTTATGATAAGAAGTCATCCCACTTTTAACAGAAGTGATTCCAGTTTGCCCTATTTGGAGATTTGACAATTTCTTCTTGATACTAATAAAACCAGAATGAATCACGATGTAAGAAGCTTGATTTGGACTCATAAATCAGTGTAGAACCACCCTGAAGTTGAAGCAAAATCATAGGAGTTATGATGAAGATGTTATCCGACTTTTAACCGAAGTGACTCCAGTTTACAATGTTTGGAGATTTGGCAATTTCTTCATATTCTAATCAAACCAGAATGAATCAAGATGTAAGAAGCTTTATTTGGACTGATAAATCAGTGGATAATCACCCTGAAGTTGAATCAATATCATAGGAGTTATGATGAAGATGTTATTCCACTTTTAACCGAAGTGATTCCAGTTTACCCTATTTGGAGATTTGACAATTTCTTCTCGATTCTAATCAAACCAGAATGAATCAAGATGTAAGTAGCTTTATTTGGACTCATAAATCAGTGTAGAATAACCCTGAAGTTGAATCAATATCATTGGACTTATGATGAAGAAGTTATCCCACTTTTAACTGAAGTGATTCCAGTTTGCCCTGTTTGGAGATTTGGTAATTTATTCTTGATACTAATAAAACCAGAATAAATCAAGATGTAAGAAGTTTTATTTGGACTCATAAATCAGTGGATAATCACCCTGAAGTTGAATCAATATCATAGGAGTTATGATGACGAAGTTATCCCACTTTTAACCGAAGTGATTCCAGTTTACCTTGTTTGGAGATTTGCCAATTTCTTCTTGATTCTAATCAAAACCAGAATGAATAAAGATGTAAGAAGCTTGATTTGGACTCATAAATCAGTGCAGAATCATCCTGAAGTTGAATCAATATCATTGGCCTTATGATGAAGAAGTTATCCCACTTTTAACCGAAGTGATTCCAGTTTGCCCTGTTTGGAGATTTGGCAATTTATTCTTGTACTAATAAAGCCAGAATGAATCACGATGTAAGAAGATCTATTTAGACTCATAAATCAGTGGAGAATCATCCTGAAGTTCAATCAATATCATTGAAGTTATGATGAAGAAGTTATCCCACTTTTAACCGAAGTGATTCCAGTTTGCCCTGTTTGGAGAGTTAGCAATTTTTTCTTTGTACTAATAAAACCAGAATGAATCACGATGTAAGAAGCTTGATTTGGACTCATTAATCAGTGTAGAATCACCCTGGAGTTGAATCAATATCATTGGAGTTATGATGAAGAAATTATCCCACTTTTAACCGAAGTGATTCCAGTTTGTCCTGTTTGGAGATTTGGCAATTTATTCTTGATACGAATAAAACCAGAATAAATCACGATGTAAGAAGCTTGATTCGGAATCATTAATCAGTGTAGAATCACCCTGAATTTGAATCAAGATCATATAAGTTATGATGAAGAAGTTATCCCACTTTTAACCAAAGTGACTCTAGTTTACCCTATTTGGAGATTTGGTAATTTCTTCTTGACTCTAATCAAACGAGAATGAATCAAGATGTAAGAAGCTTGATTTGGACTCGTAAATCAGTATATAATCATCCTAAAGTTGAATCAATATCATTGGAGTTATGATGAAGAAGTTATCCCATTTTTAACCAAAGTGATTCCAGTTTGCCCTATTTGGAGATTTGGCAATTTCTTCTTGATACTAATAAAAACAGAATGAATCACGATGTAAGAAGATTTATTTGGACTCATAAATCAGTGTAGAACCACCCTGAAGTTGAAGCAAAATCATAGGAGTTATGATGAAGAAGTTATCCCACTTTTAACCGAAGTGACTCTAGTTTACCCTGTTTGGAGATTTGGAAATTTCTTCTTTATTCTAATCAAACCAGTATGAATCAAGATGTAAGAAGCTTTATTTGGACTCAAAAATCAGTGGATAATCACCCTGAAGGTGAATCAATATCATAGGAGTTATGATGAAGATATTATTCTACTTTTAACCGAAGTGATTCTTGTTTACCCTGTTTGGAGATTTGGCAATTTCTTGTTGATTCTAATTACACCAGAATGAATCAAGATGTAAAAAGATTTATTTGGACTCATAAATCAGTGTAGAATAACCCTGAAGTTGAATCAATATCATAGGAGATATGATGAAGAAGTTATCCCACTTTTAACCGAAGTGATTCCAGTTTGCATTGTTTGGAGAGTTTGCAATTTCTTCTTGATTCTAATCAAACCAAAATGAATCAAGATGTAAGAAGATTTATTTGAACTCATAAATCAATGGATAATCACCCTGAAGTTGAATCAATATCATAGGATTTATGATGAAGAAATTATCCCACTTTTAACCAAAGTGACTCCAGTTTACCCTGTTTGGAGATTTGGCAATTTCTTCTTGATTCTAATCAAACTAGAATGAATCAAGATGCAAGAAGCTGGATTTGGACTCATAAATCAGTATAGAAGTATCCTGAAGTTGAATCAATATCAGTGGAGTTATGATGAAGAAGTTATCCTACTTTTAACCGAAGTGATTCCAGTTTGCCCTGTTTGGAGAGTTAGCAATTTTTTCTTGGTACTAATAAAACCACAATGAATCACGATGTAAGAAGCTTGATTTGGACTCATTAATCAGTGTAGAATCACCCTGGAGTTGAATCAATATCATTGGAGTTATGATGAAGAAATTATCCCACTTTTAACCAAAGTGATTCCAGTTTGTCCTGTTTGGAGATTTGGCAATTTATTTTTGATACGAATAAAACCAGAATGAATCACGATGTAAGAAGCTTGATTCGGACTCATTAATCAGTGTAGAATCACCCTGAATTTGAATCAAGATCATAGGAGTTATGATGAAGAAGTTATTCCACCTTTAACCAAAGTGACTCCAGTTTACCCTATTTGGAGATTTGGCAATTTTTTCTTGATTCTAATCAAACCAGAATGAATCAAGATGTAAGAAGCTTGATTTGGACTCGTAAATCAGTATATAATCATCCTAAAGTTGAATCAATATCATTGGAGTTATGATGAAGAAGTTATCCCACTTTTAACCGAAGTGATTCCAGTTTTTCCTATTTGGAGATTTGGCATTTTCTTCTTGATACTAATAAAAACAGAATGAATCACGATGTAAGAAGTTTTATTTGGACTCATAAATCAGTGTAGAACCACCCTGAAGTTGAAGCAAAATCATAGGAGTTATGATGAAGAAGTTATCCCACTTTTAACCGAAGTGACTCCAGTTTACCCTGTTTGAGATTTGGCAATTTCTTATTTATTCTAATCAAACCAGAATGAATCACGATATAAGAAGCTTGATTTGGACTCATAAATCAGTGTAGAATCATCCTGAAGTTGAATCAATATTATTGGACTTATGATGAAGAAGTTATCCCACTTTTAACTGAAGTGATTCCAGTTTGCCCTGTTTGGAGATTTGGTAATTTATTCTTGATACTAATAAAACAAGAATGAATCAAGATGTAAGAATATTTATTTGGACTCAAAAAATCAGTGGATAATCACCCTGAAGGTGAATCAATATCATAGAAGTTATGATGAAGATATTATTCCACTTTTAACCGAAGTGATTCCAGTTTACCCTGTTTGGAGATTTGGCAATTTCTTCTTGATTCTAATCAAACCAGAATGAATCAAGATGTAAGTAGCTTTATTTGGACTCATAAATCAGTGTAGAATCATCCTGAAGTTGAATCAATATCATTGGACTTATGATGAAGAAGTTATCCCACTTTTAACTGAAGTGATTCCAGTATGCCCTGTTTGGAGATTTGGTAATTTATTCTTGATACTAATAAAACCAGAATGAATCAAGATGTAAGAAGTTTTCTTTGGACACATAAATCAGTGGATAATCACCCTGAAGTTGAATCAATATCATAGGAGTTATGATGACGAAGTTATCCCACTTTTAACCGAAGTGATTCCAGTTTACCCTTTTTGGAGATTTGGTAATTTCTTCTTGATTCTAATCAAACCAGAATGAATCAAGATCTAAGAATCTTGATTTGGACTCATAAATCAGTGTAGAATCATCCTGAAGTTGAATCAATATCATTGGACTTATGATGAAGAAGTTATCCCACTTTTAACTGAAGTGATTCGGTTTGCCCTGTTTGGAGATTTGACAATTTATTCTTGATACTAATAAAACCAGAATGAATCACGATGTAAAAATCTTGATTTGGACTCATTAATCAGATTAGAATCACCCTGAAGTTGAATCAAGATCATAGGAGTTATGATGAAGAAGTTATCCCACTTTTAACCGAAGTAACTCCAGCTTACCCTGTTTGGAGATTTGGCAATTTCTTCTTGATTCTAATCAAACTAGAATGAATCAAGATGTAAGAAGCTGGATTTGGACTCTAAATCAGTATAGAAACATCCTGAAGTTGAATCAATATCATTGGAGTTATGATGAACAAGTTATCCCACTTTAAACCGAAGTGATTCCAGTTTGCCCTGTTTGGAGAGTTGGCAATTTCTTCTTGATACTAATAAAACCAGAATGAATCACGATGTAAGAAGCTTGATTTGGACTCATAAATCAGTGTAGAACTACCCTGAAGTTGAAGCAAAATCATAGGAGTTATGATGAAGAAGTTATCCGACTTTTAACCGAAGTGACTCCAGTTTACCATTTTTGGAGATTTGTCAATTTCTTCTTGATTCTAATCAAACCAGAATGAATCAAGATGTAAGAAGATTTATTTGGACTCATAAATCAGTGGATAATCACCCTGAAGTTGAATCAATATCATAGGAGTTATGATGAAGAAGTTATCCCACTTTTAACCGAAGTGATTCCAGTTTACCCTGTTTGGAGATTTGGCAATTTTTCTTGATTCTAATCAAACCAGAATGAATCAAGATGCAAGAAGCTTTATTTGGACTCATATATCAGTGATAATCATCCTGAAGTTGAATCAATATCATTGGACTTATGATGAAGAAGTTATCTCACTTTTAACCGAAGTGATCCGAGTTTACCCTGTTTGTAGATTAGTCAATTTCTTCTTGTTTCTAATCAAACCAGAATGAATCAAGAAGTAAGAATATTTATTTGAACTCATAAATAAATGGATAATCACCCTGAAGTTGAATCAATATCATAGGAGTTATGATGAAGAAGTTATCCCACTTTTAACCAAAGTGACTCCAGTTTACCATGTTTGGAGATTTGGCAATTTCTTCTTGATTCTAATGAAAATAGAATGAATCAAGATGTAAGAAGCTGGATTTGGACTCATAAATCAGTATAGAAGCATCCTGAAGTTGAATCAATATCAGTGGATTATGATGAAGAAGTTATCCCACTTTTAACCGAAGTGATTCCAGTTTGCCCTGTTTGGAGAGTTAGCAATTTCTTCTTGGTAATAATAAAACCAGAATGAATCACGATGTAAGAAGCTTGATTTGGACTCATTAATCAGTGTAGAATAACCCTGAAGTTGAATCAATATCATTGGAGTTATGATGAAGAAATTATCCCACTTTTAACCGAAGTGATTCCAGTTTGTCCTGTTTGGAGATTTGGCAATTTATTCTTGATACGAATAAAACCAGAATGAATCACGATGTAAGAAGCTTTATTCGGACTCATTAATCAGTTTAGAATCACCCTGAATTTGAATCAAGATCATAGGAGTTATGATGAAGAAGTTATTCCACTTTTAACCAAAGTGACTCCAGTTTACCCTATTTGGAGATTTGACAATTTCTTCTTGATTATAATCAAACCAGAATGAATCAAGATGTAAGAAGCTTGATTTGGACTCGTAAATCAGTATATAATCATTCTAAAGTTGAATCAATATCATTGGAGTTATGATGAAGAAGTTATCCCACTTTTAACCGAAGTGATTCCAATTTGCCCTATTTGGAGATTTTTCAATTTCTTCTGGAAACTAATAAAAACAGAATAAATCACGATGTAAGAAGCTTTATTTGGACTCATAAATCAGTGTAGAACCACCCTGAAGTTGAAGCAAAATCATAGGAGTTATGATGAAGAAGTTATCCCACTTTTAACCGAAGTGACTCCAGTTTACCCTGTTTGGAGATTTGGCAATTTCTTCTTTATTCTAATCAAACCAGAATGAATCAAGATGTAAGAAGCTTTATTTGGACTCAAAAATTAGTGGATAATCACCCTGAAGGTGAATCAATATCATAGGAGTTATGATGAAGATATTATTCCACTTTTAACCGACGTATTCCAGTTTACCCTGTTTGGAGATTTGGCAATTTCTTCTTGATTCTAATCACACCAGAATAAATCAAGGTGTAAGAAGCTTTATTTGGACTCATAAATCAGTATAGAATCATCCTGAAGTTGAATCAATATCATTGGACTTATGATGAAGAAGTTATCTCACTTTTAACTGAAGTGATCCCAGTTTACCCTGTTTGGAGATTTGGCAATTTCTTCTTTATTCTAATCAAACCAGTATGAATGAAGATGTAAGAAGCTTTATTTGGACTCAAAAATCAGTGGATAATCACCCTGAAGGTGAATCAATATCATAGGAGTTATGATGAAGATATTATTCCACTTTTAACCGAAGTGATTCCAGTTTATCCTGTTAGGAGATTTGGCAATTTCTTCTTGATTCTAATCACACCAGAATGAATCAAGATGTAAAAAGATTTATTTGGACTCATAAATCAGTGGATAATCACCCTGAAGTTGAATCAATATCATTGGAGTTATGATGAAGAAGTTATCCCACTTTTAACTGAAGTGATTCCAGTTTGCCCTGTTTGGAAATTTGACAATTTCTTCTTGATACTAATAAAACCAGAATGAATCACCATGTAAGAAGCTTGATTTGGACTAATAAATCAGTGTATAACCACCCTGAAGTTGAAGCAAGATCATTGGAATTATGATGAAGAAGTTATCCCACTTTTAACCGAAGTGACTCCAGTTTACCCTGTTTGGAGATTCGGCAATTTATTCTTGATTCAAATCTAACCAGAATGAATCAAGATGTAAGAAGCTTTATTTGGACTCATTAATCAATGGATAATCACCCTGAAGTTGAATCAATATCATAAGAGTTATGATGAAGATGTTATTCCACTTTTAACCGAAGTGATTCCGGTTTACCCTGTTTGGAGATTTGACAATTTCTTCTTGATTCTAATCAAACCAGAATGAATCAAGATGTAAGAATCTTGATTTGGACTCATATATCAGTGTAGAATCATCTTGAAGTTGAATCAATATCATTGGACTTATGATGAAGAAGTTATCCCACTTTTAACCGAAGTGATTCCAGTTTTTTTTTTTTGGAGATTTGGCAATTTTTTATTGATTCTAATAAAACCAGAATGAATCAAGATGTAAGAAGCTTGATTTGGACTAATAAATCAGTTTGGAATCACCCTGAAGTTGAATCAAGATCATAGGAGTTATGATGAAGAAGTTATCCCACATTTAACCGAAGTGATTCCAGTTTACCCTGTTTGGAGATTTGACAATTTCTTCTTGATTCTAATCAAACCAGAATGAATCAAGATGTAAGAATCTTGATTTGGAATCATAAATCAGTGTATAATCATCCTGAAGTTGAATCAATATCATTGGACTTATGATGAAGAAGTTATCCACTTTTAACCGAAGTGATTCCAGTTTGCCCTGTTTGGAGATTTGGCAATTTATTCTTGATACTAATAAAACCAGAATGAATAACTATGTAAGAAGCTTTATTTGGACTCATTAATCAGTGTAGAATCACCCAAAAGTTGAATCAAGATCATAGGAGTTATGATGAAGAAGTTATCCCACTTTTAACCGAAGTTATTCCAGTATACCTGTTTGGAGATTTGGCAATTTCTTCTTGATTCTAATCAAACCAGAATGAATCAAGACATAAGAAGCTTTATTTTTACTCATAAATAAGTGTAGAATAATCCTGAAGTTGAATCAATATCATTGGAGTTATGATGAAGAAGTTATCTCACTTTTAACCGAAGTGACCCCAGTTTACCTTGTTTGGAGATTTGGTAATTCTTCTTGATTCTAATCAACCAGAATGAATCAAGATGTAAGAAGCATTATTTGGACTCATAAATCAGTGGCTAATCACCCTGAATTTGAATCAATATCATTGGAGTTATGGTGAAGAAGTTATCCCACTTTTAACCTAAGTGATTCCAGTTTGCCCTATTTGGAGATTTGCAATTTCTTCTTGATACTAATAAAAAAAGAATGAACCACGATGTATGAAGCTTGATTTGGACTCATAAATGAGTTTATAATCACCCTGAAGTTGAATCAAGATCATAGGAGTTATGATGAAGAAATTATCCCACTTTTAACCGAAGTGATTCCAGTTTACCTTGTTTGGAGATTTGCCAATTTCTTCTTGATTCTAATCAAAAACAGAATGAATAAAGATGGAAGAAGCTTTATTTGGACTCATAAATCAGTGCAGAATCATCCTGAAGTTGAATCAATATCATTGGACTTATGATGAATAAGTTATCCCACTTTTAACCGAAGTGATTCCAGTTTGCCCTATTTGGAGATTTGGCAATTTCTTCTTGATACTAATAAAACCAGAATTAATCACGATGTAAGAAGCTTTATTTGGACTCATAAATCAGTGTAGAACCACCCTGAAGGTTAAGCAAAATCATAGGAGTTATGATGAAGAAGTTATCCCACTTTTAACCGAAGTGACTCCAGTTTATCCTGTTTGGAGAGTTGGCAATTTCTTCTTTATTCAAATCAAACCAGAACGAATCAAGATGTAAGAAGCTTTATTTGGACTCAAAAATCAGTGGATAATCACCCTGAAGGTGAATCAACATCATAGGAGTTATGATGAAGATGTTATTCCACTTTTAACCGAAGTGATTCCAGTTTACCCTGTTTGGAGATTTGGCAATTTCTTCTTGATTCTAATCACACCAGAATGAATCAAGATGTAAAAATATTTATTTGGAATCATAAATCAGTGGATAATCACCCTGAAGTTGAATCAATATCATTGGAGTTATGATGAAGAAGTTATCCCACTTTTAACCGAAGTGATTCCAGTTTGCCCTGTTTGGAGAGTTGGCAATTTCTTCTTAGTACTAATAAAACTAGAATGAATCACGATGTAAGAAGCTTGATTTGGACTCATTAATCAGTGTAGAATCACCCTGGAGTTGAATTAATATCATTGGAGTTATGATAAGAAGTCATCCCACTTTTAACAGAAGTGATTCCAGTTTGCCCTATTTGGAGATTTGGCAATTTCTTCTTGATACTAATAAAACCAGAATGAATCACCATGTAAGAAGCCTGATTTGGACTCACAAATCAGTGTAGAATCACCCTGAAGTTGAAGCAAGATCATAAGAGTTATGATGAAGAAGTTATCCCACTTTTAACCGAAGTGACTCCAGTTTACCGTGTTTGGAGATTTGGCAATTTCTTCTTGATTCAAATCAAACCAGAATGAATCAAGATGTAAGAATATTTATTTGGACTCATTAATCAATGGATAATCACCCTGAAGTTGAATCAATATCATAGGAGTTATGATGAAGATGTTATTCCACTTTTAACCGAAGTGATTCCAGTTTACCCTGTTTGGAGATTTGGCAATTTCTTCTTGATTCTAATCAAACCAGAATGAATCAAGATGTAAGAATCTTGATTTGGACTCATATATCAGTGTAGAATCATCTTGAAGTTGAATCAATATCATTGGACTTATGATGAAGAAGTTATCCCACTTTTAACCGAAGTGATTCCAGTTTGTTTTTTTTTGGAGATTTGGCAATTTATTCTTGATACTAATAAAACCAGAATGAATCACAATGTAAGAAGCTTGATTTGGACTAATAAATCAGTTTGGAATCACCCTGAAGTTGAATCAAGATCATAGGAGTTATGATGAAGAAGTTATCCCACTTTTAACCAAAGTGATTCGAGTTTACCCTGTTTGGAGATTTGTCAATTTCTTCTTGGTTCTAATCAAACCAGAATGAATCAAGATTTAAGAAGCTTTATTTGGACTCATAAATCAGTGGCTAATCACCCTGAAGTTGAATCAATATCATTGGAGTTATGATGAAGAAGTTATCCCACTTTTAACCGAAGTGATTCCAGTTTTCCCTGTTTGGAGAGTTGGCAATTTCTTCTTGATACTAATAAAACTAGAATGAATCACGATGTAAGAAGCTTGATTTCGACTCATAAATAAATGTAGAATCACCCTGAAGTTAAATCAAGATCATAGGAGTTATGGTGAAGAAGTTATCCCACTTTTAACCGAAATTATTCCAGTTTAACCTGTTTGGAGATTTGGCAATTTCTTCTTAGTTCTAATCAAACCAGAATGAATAAAGATGTAAGAAGCTCTATTTGGACTCATAAATCAGTGGAGAATCATCCTGAAGTTGAATCAATATAATTGGAGTTATGATGAAGAAGTTATCCCACTTTTAACCGAAGTGATTCCAGTTTGCCCTATTTGGAGATTTGCAATTTCTTCTTGATACTAATAAAACAAGAATGAACCACGATGTAAGAAGCTTGATTTGGACTCATAAATCAGTTTATAATCACCCTGAAGTTGAATCAAGATCATAGGAGTTATGATGAAGAAATTATCCCACTTTTAACCGAAGTGATTCCAGTTTACCTTGTTTGGAGATTTGCCAATTTCTTCTTGATTCTAATAAAAACCATAATGAATAAAGATGTAAGAAGCTTGATTTGGACTCATAAATCAGTGCAGAATCATCCTGAAGTTGAATCAATATCATTGGACTTATGATGAAGAAGTTATCCCACTTTTAACCGAAGTGATTCCAGTTTGCCCTGTTTGGAGATTTGGCAATTTATTCTTGTACTAAAAAAGCCAGAATGAATCACGATGTAAGAAGATCTATTTGGACCTATAAATCAGTGGAGAATCATCCTGAAGTTGAATCAATATCATTGGAGTTATGATGAAGAAGTTATCCCACTTTTAACCGAAGTGATTCCAGTTTGCCCTATTTGGAGATTTGGCAATTTCTTCTTGATACTAATAAAACAAGAATGAAGCACGATGTAAGAAGCTTGATTTGGACTCATAAAACAGTTTATAATCACCCTGAAGTTGAATCAAGATCATAAGAGTTATGATGAAGAAGTTATCCAACTTTTAACCGAAGTGATTCCAGTTTACCTTGTTTGGAGATTTGCCAATTTCTTCTTGATTCTAATAAAAACCATAATGAATAAAGATGTAAGAAGCTTGATTTGGACTCATAAATCAGTGCAGAATCATCCTGAAGTTGAATCAATATCATTGGACTTATGATGAAGAAGTTATCCCACTTTTAACCGAAGTGATTCCAGTTTGCCCTGTTTGGAGATTTGGCAATTTATTCTTGTACTAAAAAAGCCAGAATGAATCACGATGTAAGAAGATCTATTTGGACCTATAAATCAGTGGAGAATCATCCTGAAGTTGAATCAATATCATTGGAGTTATGATGAAGAAGTTATCCCACTTTTAACCGAAGTGATTCCAGTTTGCCCTATTTGGAGATTTGGCAATTTCTTCTTGATACTAATAAAACAAGAATGAAGCACGATGTAAGAAGCTTGATTTGGACTCATAAATCAGTTTATAATCACCCTGAAGTTGAATCAAGATCATAAGAGTTATGATGAAGAAGTTATCCAACTTTTAACCGAAGTGATTCCAGTTTACCTTGTTTGGAGATTTGCCAATTTCTTCTTGATTCTAATCAAAACCAGAATGAATAAAGATGTAAGAAGCTTGATTTGGACTCATAAATCAGTGAAGAATCATCCTGAAGTTGAATCAATATCATTGGACTTATGATGAAGAAGTTATCCCACTTTTAACCGAAGTGATTCCAGTTTGCCCTGTTTGGAGATTTGGCAATTTATTCTTGATACTAATAAAACCAAAATGAATCACGATGTAAGAAGATTGATTTGGACTCATTAATCAGTGTAGAATCACCCTGAATTTGAATCAAGATCATAGGAGTTATGATGAAGATGTTATTCCACTTTTAACCGAAGTGAATCCAGTTTATCCTGTTTGGAGATTTGGCAATTTCTTCTTGATTCTAATCAAACCAGAATGAATAAAGATGTAAGTAGCTTTATTTAGACTCATAAATTAGTGGATAATCACCCTGAAGTTGAATCAATATCATTAAAGTTATGATGAAGAAGTTATTCCACTTTTAACCGAAGTGATTCCAGTTTGCCATGTTTGGAGAGTTGGCAATTTCTTCTTGATACTAATAAAACCAGAATGAATCACGATGGAAGAAGCTTGATTTGGACTCAAAAATCAGTGTAGAATCACCTTGAAGTTGAATCAAGATCATAGGAGTTATGATGACGAAGTTATCCCACTTTTAACCGAAGTGATTCTAGTTTACCCTATTTGAAGATTTGGTAATTTCTTCTTGATTACAATCAAACCAGAGTGAATCAAGATCTAAGAATCTTGATTTAGACTCATAAATCAGTGTAGAATCATCCTGAAGTTGAATCAATATCATTGGACTTATGATGAAGAAGTTATCCCACTTTTAACTGAAGTGATTCCAGTTTGCCCTGTTTGGAGATTTGGCAATTTATTCTGGATACTAAGAAAACCAGAATGAATCACGATGTAAAAAGCTTGATTTGGACTCATTAATCCGTTTAGAATCACCCTGAAGTTGAATCAAGATCATAGGGGTTATGATGAAGAAGTTATCCCACTTTTAACCGAATTGATTCCAGTTTGCTTTGTTTGGAGATTTGACAATTTATTCTTGATACTAATAAAACCAGAATGAATCACATGTACGAAGCTTGATATGGACTCATAAATCAGTGTAGAATCACCCTGAATTTGAATCAAGATTATAGGAGTTATGATGAAGAAGTTATCCCACTTTTAACCAAAGTGACTCTAGTTTACCCTGTTTGGAGATTTGGCAATTTCTTCTTGATTCTAATCAAACCAGAATGAATCAGGATGTAAGAAGATTGATTTGGACTCATAAGTCAGTGTAGAATCACCCTGAAGTTGAATCAAGATCATAGGAGTTATGGTGAAGAAGTTATCTCACTTTTAACCGAAGTGACTCCAGTTTACCATGTTTGGAGATTTGGCAATTTCTTCTTGATTCTAATCAAACCAGAATGAATCAAGATGTAAGAAGCTTTATTTGGACTCATAAATCAGTGGATAATCACCCTGAAGTTGAATCAATATCATAGGAGTTATGATGAAGATGTTATTCCACTTTTAACCGAAGTGATTCCAGTTTGCCCTGTTTGGAGAGTTGGCAATTTCTTCTTGATACTAATAAAACCAAAATGAATCACGATGTAAAAAGCTTGATTTGGACTCATAAATCAGTGTAGAACTACCCTGAAGTTGAAGCAAAATCATAGGAGTTATGATGAAGAAGTTATCCGACTTTTAACCGAAGTGACTCCAGTTTACCATTTTTGGAGATTTGTCAATTTCTTCTTGATTCTAATCAAACCAGAATGAATCAAGATGTAAGAAGATTTATTTGAACTCATAAATCAATGGATTATCACCCTGAAGTTGAATCAATATCATAGGAGTTATGATGAAGAAGTTATCTCACTTTTAACCGAATTGATTCCAGTTTACCCTGTTTGAAGATTTGGCAATTTCTTCTTGATTCTAATCAAACCAGAATGAATCAAGATGTAAGAAGCTTTATTTGGACTCATAAATCAGTATAGAATCATCCTGAAGTTGAATCAATATCATTGGACTTATGATGAAGAAGTTATCTCACTTTTAACCGAAGTGATCCCAGTTTACCCTTTTTGGAGATTATTCAATTTCTTCTTGTTTCTAATCAAACCAGAATGAATCAAGATGTAAGAAGATTTATTTGAACTCATAAATAAATGGATAATCACCCTGAAGTTGAATCAATATCATAGGAGTTATGATGAAGAAGTTATCCCACTTTTAACCAAAGTGACTCCAGTTTACCATGTTTGGAGATTTGGCAATTTCTTCTTGATTCTAATGAAAATAGAATGAATCAAGATGTAAGAAGCTGGATTTGGACTCATAAATCAGTATAGAAGCATCCTGAAGTTGAATCAATATCAGTGGAGTTATGATGAAGAAGTTATCCCACTTTTAACCGAAGTGATTCCAGTTTATCCTGTTTGGAGATTTGGCAATTTCTTCTTGATTCTAATCAAACCAGAATGAATAAAGATGTAAGTAGCTTTATTTAGACTCATAAATCAGTGGATAATCACCCTGAAGTTGAATCAATATCTTTAAAGTTATGATGAAGAAGTTATTCCACTTTTCACCGAATTGATTCCAGTTTGCCATGTTTGGAGAGTTGGCAATTTCTTCTTGATACTAATAAAACCAGAATGAATCACGATGGAAGAAGCTTGATTTGGACTCAAAAATCAGTGTAGAATCACCTTGAAGTTGAATCAAGATCATAGGAGTTATGATGACGAAGTTATCCCACTTTTAACCGAAGTGATTCCAGTTTACCCTATTTGGAGATTTGGTAATTTCTTCTTGATTATAATCAAACCATAGTGAATCAAGATCTAAGAATCTTGATTTAGACTCATAAATAAGTGTAGAATCATCCTGAAGTTGAATCAATATCATTGGACATATGATGAAGAAGTTATCCCACTTTTAACTGAAGTGATTCCAGTTTGCCCTGTTTGGAGATTTGGCAATTTATTCTGGATACTAAGAAAACCAGAATGAATCACGATGTAAAAAGCTTGATTTGGACTCATTAATCCGTTTAGAATCACCCTGAAGTTGAATCAAGATCATAGGGGTATGATGAAGAAGTTATCCCACTTTTAACCGAATTGATTCCAGTTTGCTTTGTTTGGAGATTTGGCAATTTATTCTTGATACTAATAAAACCAGAATGAATCACATGTACGAAGCTTGATATGGACTCATTAATCAGTGTAGAATCACCCTGAATTTGAATCAAGATTATAGGAGTTATGATGAAGAAGTTATCCCACTTTTAACCAAAGTGACTCTAGTTTACCCTGTTTGGAGATTTGGCAATTTCTTCTTGATTCTAATCAAACCAGAATGAATCACGATGTAAAAATATTGATTTGGACTCATAAGTCAGTGTAGAATCACCCTGAAGTTGAATCAAGATCATAGGAGTTATGGTGAAGAAGTTATCTCACTTTTAACCGAAGTGACTCCAGTTTACCATGTTTGGAGATTTGGCAATTTCTTCTTGATTCTAATCAAACCAGAATGAATCAAGATGTAAGAAGCTTTATTTGGACTCATAAATCAGTGGATAATCACCCTGAAGTTGAATCAATATCATAGGAGTTATGATGAAGATGTTATTCCACTTTTAACCGAAGTGATTCCAGTTTGCCCTGTTTGGAGAGTTGGCAATTTCTTCTTGATACTAATAAAACCAAAATGAATCACGATGTAAGAAGCTTGATTTGGACTCATAAATCAGTGTAGAACTACCCTGAAGTTGAAGCAAAATCATAGGAGTTATGATGAAGAAGTTATCCGACTTTTAACCGAAGTGACTCCAGTTTACCATTTTTGGAGATTTGTCAATTTCTTCTTTATTCTAATCTAACCAGAATGAATCAAGATGTAAGAAGATTTATTTGAACTCATAAATCAATGGATTATCACCCTGAAGTTGAATCAATGTCATAGGAGTTATGATGAAGAAGTTATCCCACTTTTAACCGAATTGATTCCAGTTTACCCTGTTTGGAGATTTGGCAATTTCTTCTTGATTCTAATCAAACCAGAATAAATCAAGATGTAAGAAGCTTTATTTGGACTCATAAATCAGTATAGAATCATCCTGAAGTTGAATCAATATCATTGGACTTATGATGAAGAAGTTATCTCACTTTTAACCGAAGTAATCCCAGTTTACCCTGTTTGGAGATTAGTCAATTTCTTCTTGTTTCTAATCAAACCAGAATGAATCAAGATGTAAGAAGATTTATTTGAACTCATAAATAAATGGATAATCACCCTGAAGTTGAATCAATATCATAGGAGTTATGATGAAGAAGTTATCCCACTTTTAACCAAAGTGACTCCAGTTTACCATGTTTGGAGATTTGGCAATTTCTTCTTGATTCTAATGAAAATAGAATGAATCAAGATGTAAGAAGCTGGATTTGGACTCATAAATCAGTATAGAAGCATCCTGAAGTTGAATCAATATCAGTGGAGTTATGATGAAGAAGTTATCCCACTTTTAACCGAAGTGATTCCAGTTTATCCTGTTTGGAGATTTGGCAATTTCTTCTTGATTCTAATCAAACCAGAATGAATAAAGATGTAAGTAGCTTTATTTAGACTCATAAATCAGTGGATAATCACCCTGAAGTTGAATCAATATCATTAAAGTTATGATGAAGAAGTTATTCCACTTTTCACCGAAGTGATTCCAGTTTGCCATGTTTGGAGAGTTGGCAATTTCTTCTTGATACTAATAAAACCAGAATGAATCACGATGGAAGAAGCTTGATTTGGACTCAAAAATCAGTGTAGAATCACCCTGAAGTTGAATCAAGATCATAGGAGTTATGATGACGAAGTTATCCCACTTTTAACCGAAGTGATTCCAGTTTACCCTATTTGGAGATTTGGTAATTTCTTCTTGATTATAATCAAACCAGAGTGAATCAAGATCTAAGAATCTTGATTTAGACTCATAAATCAGTGTAGAATCATCCTGAAGTTGAATCAATATCATTGGACTTATGATGAAGAAGTTATCCCACTTTTAACTGAAGTGATTCCAGTTTGCCCTGTTTGGAGATTTGGCAATTTATTCTTGATACTAAGAAAACCAGAATGAATCACGATGTAAAAAGCTTGATTTGGACTCATTAATACGTTTAGAATCACCCTGAAGTTGAATCAAGATCATAGGGGTTATGATGAAGAAGTTATCCCACTTTTAACCGAATTGATTCCAGTTTGCTTTGTTTGGAGATTTGGCAATTTATTCTTGATACTAATAAAACCAGAATGAATCACATGTACGAAGCTTGATATGGACTCATTAATCAGTGTAGAATCACCCTGTATTTGAATCAAGATTATAGGAGTTATGATGAAGAAGTTATCCCACTTTTAACCAAAGTGACTCTAGTTTACCCTGTTTGGAGATTTGGCAATTTCTTCTTGATTCTAATCAAACCAGAATGAATCACGATGTAAGAAGATTGATTTGGACTCATAAGTCAGTGTAGAATCACCCTGAAGTTGAATCAAGATCATAGGAATTATGGTGAAGAAGTTATCTCACTTTTAACCGAAGTGACTCCAGTTTACCATGTTTGGAGATTTGGCAATTTCTTCTTGATTCTAATCAAACCAGAATGAATCAAGATGTAAGAAGCTTTATTTTGACTCATAAATCAGTGGATAATCACCCTGAAGTTGAATCAATATCATAGGAGTTATGATGAAGATGTTATTCCACTTTTAACCGAAGTGATTCCAGTTTGCCCTGTTTGGAGAATTGGCAATTTCTTCTTGATACTAATAAAACCAAAATGAATCACGATGTAAGAAGCTTGATTTGGACTCATAAATCAGTGTAGAACTACCCTGAAGTTGAATCAATATCATTGGACTTATGATGAAGAAGTTATCTCACTTTTAACCGAAGTGATCCCAGTTTACCCTGTTTGGAGATTTGTCAATTTCTTCTTGATTCTAATCAAACCAGAATGAATCAAGATGTAAGAAGATTTATTTGAACTCATAAATCAATGGATTATCACCCTGAAGTTGAATCAATATCATAGGAGTTATGATGAAGAAGTTATCCCACTTTTAACCAAATTGATTCCAGTTTACCCTGTTTGGAGATTTGACAATTTCTTCTTGATTCTAATCAAACCAGAATGAATCAAGATGTAAGAAGCTTTATTTGGACTCATAAATCAGAATAGAAGCATCCTGAAGTTGAATCAATATCAGTGGAGTTATGATGAAGAAGTTATCCCACTTTTAACCGAAGTGATTCCAGTTTGCCCTGTTTGGAGAGTTAGCAATTTTTTCTTGGTAATAATAAAACCAGAATGAATCACGATGTAAGAAGCTTGATTTGGAATCATTAATCAGTGTAGAATCACTCTGAAGTTGAATCAATATCATTGGAGTTATGATGAAGAAATTATCCCACTTTTAACCGAAGTGATTCCAGTTTGTCCTGTTTGGAGATTTGGCAATTTATTCTTGATACGAATAAAACCAGAATGAATCACAATGTAAGAAGCTTTATTCTGACTCATTAATCAGTTTAGAATCACCCTGAATTTGAATCAAGATCATAGGAGTTATGATGAAGAAGTTATCCCACTTTTAACCAAAGTGACTCCAGTTTACCCTATTTGGAGATTTGACAATTTCTTCTTGATTATAATCAAACCAGAATGAATCAAGATGTAAGAAGCTTGATTTGGACTCGTAAATCAGTATATAATCATCCTAAAGTTGAATCAATATCATTGGAGTTATGATGAAGAAGTTATCCCACTTTTAACCGAAGTGATTCCAATTTGCCCTATTTGGAGATTTTGCAATTTCTTCTGGAAACTAATAAAACCAGAATGAATCACGATGTAAGAAGCTTTATTTGGACTCATAAATCAGTGTAGAACCACCCTGAAGTTGAAGCAAAATCATAGGAGTTATGATGAAGAAGTTATCCCACTTTTAACCGAAGTGACTCCAGTTTACCCTGTTTGGAGATTTGGCAATTTCTTCTTTATTCTAATCAAACCAGAATGAATCGAGATGTAAGAAGCTTTATTTGGACTCAAAAATCAGTGGATAATCACCCTGAAGGTGAATCAATATCATAGGAGTTATGATGAAGATATTATTCCACTTTTAACCGAAGTGATTCTAGTTTATCCTGTTTGGAGATTTGGCAATTTCTTCTTGATTCTAATCACACCAGAATGAATCAAGATGTAAAAAGATTTATTTGGACTCATAAATCAGTGGATAATCACCCTGAAGTTGAATCAATATCATTGGAGTTATGATGAAGAAGTTATCCCACTTTTAACTGAAGTGATTCCAGTTTGCCCTGTTTGGAGATTTGACAATTTCTTCTTGATACTAATAAAACCAGTATGAATCACCATGTAAGAAGCTTGATTTGGACTAATAAATCAGTGTAGAACCACCCTGAAGTTGAAGCAAGATAATTGGAGTTATGATGAAGAAGTTATCCCACTTTTAACCGAAGTGACTCCAGTTTACCCTGTTTGGAGATTTGGCAATTTATTCTTGATTCAAATCAAACCAGAATGAATCAAGATGTAAGAAGCTTTATTTGGACTCATTAATCAATGGATAATCACCCTGAAGTTGAATCAATATCATAGGAGTTATGATGAAGATGTTATTCAACTTTTAACCGAAGTGATTCCGGTTTACCCTGTTTGGAGATTTGACAATTTCTTCTTGATTCTAATCAAACCAGAATGAATCAAGATGTAAGAATCTTGATTTGGAGTCATATATCAGTGTCGAATCATCTTGAAGTTGAATCAATATCATTGGACTTATGATGAAGAAGTTATCCCACTTTTAACCGAAGTGATTCCAGTTGGCTTTTTTTGGAGATTTGGCAAATTTATTCTTGATTCTAATAAAACCAGAATGAATCACGATGTAAGAAGCTTGATTTGGACTAATAAATCAGTTTGGAATCACCCTGAAGTTGAATCAAGATCATAGGAGTTATGATGAAGAAGTTATCCCATTTTTAACCGAAGTGATTCCAGTTTATCCTGTTTGGAGATTTTGCAATTTCTTCTTGGTTCTAATCAAACCAGAATGAATCAAGATTTAAGAAGATTTATTTGGACTCATAAATCAGTGGATAATCATCCTGAAGTTGAATCAATATCATTGGACTTATGATGAAGAAGTTATCCCACTTTTAACTGAAGTGATTCCAGATTGCCCTGTTTGGAGATTTGGTAATTTATTCTTGATACTAATCAAACCAGAATGAATCAAGATCTAAGAATCTGGATTTGGACTCATAAATCAGTGTAGAATCATCCTGAAGTTGAATCAATATCATTGGACTTATGATGAAGAAGTTATCCCACTTTTAACTGAAGTGATTCGGTTTGCCCTGTTTGGAGATTTGACTATTTATTCTTGATACTAATAAAACCAGAATGAATCACGATGTAAAAATCTTGATTTGGACTCATTAATCAGATTAGAATCACCCTGAAGTTGAATCAAGATCATAGGAGTTATGATGAAGAAGTTATCCCACTTTTAACCGAAGTGATCCCAGTTTACCCTGTTTGGAGATTTGTCAATTTCTTCTTGATTCTAATCAAACCAGGATGAATCAAGATGTAAGAAGATTTATTTGAACTCATAAATAAATGGATAATCACCCTGAAGTTGAATCAATATCATAAGAGTTATGATGAAGAAGTTATCCCACTTTTAACCAAAGTGACTCTAGTTTACCATGTTTGGAGATTTGGCATATTCTTCTTGATTCTAATCAAACTAGAATGAATCAAGATGTAAGAAGCTGGATTTGGACTCATAAATCAGTATAGAAGCATCCTGAAGTTGAATCAATATCATTGGAGTTATGATGAACAAGTTATCCCACTTTAAACCGAAGTGATTCCAGTTTGCCCTGTTTGGAGAGTTGGCAATTTCTTCTTGATACTAATAAAACCAGAATGAATCACGATGTAATAAGCTTTATTTGGACTCATAAATCATCTTAGAATCACCCTGAAGTTGAAACAATATCATAGGAGTTATGATGAAGAAGCTATCCTACTTTTAACCGAAGTTATTCCAGTTTACCCTGTTTGGAGATTTGATAATTTCTTCTTGATACTGATAAAATCAGAATTAATCAAGATGTAATAAGATTGATTTGTACTCATAAATCAGTGGAGAATCATCCTGAAGTTTTATCAATATCATTGGAGTTATGATGAAGAAGTTATACCACTTTTAACCGAAGTGATTCTAGTTTGCCCTGTTTGGAGATTTGGTAATTTCTTCTTGATACTAATAAAACCAGAATGAATCACGATGTAAGAAGCTTGATTTGGACTCATTAATCAGTGTAGAATCACCCTGGAGTTGAATCAATATCATTGGAGTTATGATGAAGAAATTATCCCACTTTTAACCGAAGTGATTCCAGTTTGTCCTTTTTGGAGATTTGGCAATTTATTCTTGATACGAATAAAACCAGAATGAATCACGATGTAAGAAGCTTTATTCGGACTCATTTAACCAAAGTGACTCCAGTTTACCCTATTTGGAGATTTGGCAATTTCTTCTTGATTCTAATCAAACCAGAATGAATCAAGATGTAAGAAGCTTGATTTGGACTCGTAAATCAATATACAATCATCCTAAAGTTGAATCAATATCATTGGAGTTATGATGAAGAAGTTATCCCACTTTTAACCGAAGTGATTCCAGTTTGCCCTATTTGGAGATTTTGCAATTTCTTCTGGATACTAATAAAACCAGAATTAATCAAGATGTAAGAAGCTTTATTTAGACTCATAAATCAGTGTAGAACCACCCTGAAGTTGAAGCAAAATCATAGGAGTTATGATGAAGAAGTTATCCCACTTTTAACCGAAGTGACTCCAGTTTACCCTGTTTGGAGATTTGGCAATTTCTTCTTTATTCTAATCAAACCAGTATGAATCAAGATGTAAGAAGCTTTATTTGGAATCAAAAATCAGTGGATAATCACCCTGAAGGTGAATCAATATCATAGGAGTTATGATGAAGATATTATTCCACTTTTAACCGAAGTGATTCCAGTTTATCCTGTTTGGAGATTTGGCAATTTCTTCTTGATTCTAATCACACCAGAATGAATCAAGATGTAAAAAGATTTATTTGGACTCATAAATCAGTGGATAATCACCCTGAAGTTTAATCAATATCATTGGAGTTATGATGAAGAAGTTATCCCACTTTTAACTGAAGTGATTCCAGTTTGCCCTGTTTGGAGATTTGACAATTTCTTCTTGATACTAATAAAACCAGAATTAATCACCATGTAAGAAGCTTGATTTGGTCTAATAAATCAGTGTATAACCACCCTGAAGTTGAAGCAAGATCATTGGAGTTATGATGAAGAAGTTATCCCACTTTTAACCGAAGTGACTCCAGTTTACCCTGTTTGGAGATTCGGCAATTTATTCTTGATTCAAATCTAACCAGAATGAATCAAGATGTAAGAAGCTTTATTTGGACTCATTAATCAATGGATAATCACCCTGAAGTTGAATCAATATCATAGGAGTTATGATGAAGATGTTATTCCACTTTTAACCGAAGTGATTCCGGTTTACCCTGTTTGGAGATTTGACAATTTCTTCTTGATTCTAATCAAACCAGAATGAATCAAGATGTAAGAATCTTGATTTGGACTCATATATCAGTGTAGAATCATCTTGAAGTTGAATCAATATCATTGGACTTATGATGAAGAAGTTATCCCACTTTTAACCGAAGTGATTCCAGTTTTTTTTTTTTTGGAGATTTGGCAATTTATTCTTGATTCTAATAAAACCAGAATGAATCAAGATGTAAGAAGCTTGATTTGGACTAATAAATCAGTTTGGAATCACCCTGAAGTTGAATCAAGATCATAGGAGTTATGATGAAGAAGTTATCCCACTTTTAACCGAAGTAACTCCAGCTTACCCTGTTTGGAGATTTGGCAATTTCTTCTTGATTCTAATCAAACCAGAATGAATCAAGATGTAAGAAGCTTTATTTGGACTCATAAATCAGTGGATAATCACCCTGAAGTTGAATCAATATCATAGGAGTTATGATGAAGATGTTATTCCACTTTTAACCGAAGTGAATCCAGTTTATCCTGTTTGGAGATTTGGCAATTTCTTCTTGATTCTAATCAAACCAGAATGAATCAAGACATAAGAAGCTTTATTTTTACTCATAAATAAGTGTAGAATAATCCTGAAGTTGAATCAATATCATTGGAGTTATGATGAAGAAGTTTTCCCACTTTTAACCGAAGTGACCCAGTTTACCTTGTTTGGAGATTTGGTAATTTCTTCTTGATTCTAATCAAACCAGAATGAATCAAGATGTAAGAAGCATTATTTGGTCTCATAAATCAGTGGCTAATCACCCTGAAGTTGAATCAATATCATTGGAGTTATGATGAAGAAGTTATCCCACTTTTAACCGAAGTGATTCCAGTTTGCCCTGTTTGGTGAGTTGGCAATTTCTTCTTGATACTAATAAAACTAGAATGAATCACGATGTAAGAAGCTTGATTTGGACTCATAAATCAATGCAGAATCACCCTGAAGTTAAATCAATATTATAGGAGTTATGGTGAAGAAGTTATCCCACTTTTAACCGAAATGATTCCAGTTTACCCTGTTTGGAGATTTGGCAATTTCTTCTTGGTTAAAATCAAACAAGAATGAATAAAGATGTAAGAAGCTCTATTTGGACTCATAATTCAGTGGAGAATCATCCTGAAGTTGAATCAATATCATTGGAGTTATGATGAAGAAGTTATCCCACTTTTAACCGAAGTGATTCCAGTTTGCCCTGTTTGGAGATTTGGCAATTTCTTCTTGATTCTAATCACACCAGAATGAATCAAGATGTAAAAATATTTATTTGGAATCATAAATAAGTGGATAATCACCCTGAAGTTGAATCAATATCATTGGAGTTATGATGAAAAAGTTATCCCACTTTTAACCGAAGTGATTCCAGTTTGCCCTGTTTGGAGAGTTGGCAATTTCTTCTTAGTACTAATAAAACTAGAAGGAATCACGATGTAAGAAGCTTGATTTGGACTCATTAATCAGTGTAGAATCACCCTGGAGTTGAATCAATATCATTGGAGTTATGATAAGAAGTCATCCCACTTTTAACAGAAGTGGTTCCAGTTTGCCCTATTTGGAGATTTGGCAATTTCTTCTTGATACTAATAAAACCAGAATGAATTACCATGTAAGAAGCCTGATTTGGACTCACAAATCAGTGTAGAACCACCCTGAAGTTGAAGCAAGATCATAAGAGTTATGATGAAGAAGTTATCCCACTTTTAACCGAAGTGACTCCAGTTTACCGTGTTTGGAGATTTAGCGATTTCTTCTTGATTCAAATCAAACCAGAATGAATCAAGATGTAAGAAGCTTTATTTGGACTCATTAATCAATGGATAATCACCCTGAAGTTGAATCAATATCATAGGAGTTATGATGAAGATGTTATTCCACTTTTAACCGAAGTGACTCTAGTTTACCCTGTTTGGAGATTTGGCAATTTCTTCTTGATTCTAATCAAACCAGAATGAATCAAGATGTAAGAATCTTGATTTGGACTCATATATCAGTGTAGAATCATCTTGAAGTTGAATCAATATCATTGGACTTATGATGAAGAAGTTATCCCACTTTTAACCGAAGTGATTCCAGTTTGTTTTTTTTGGAGATTTGGCAATTTATTCTTGATACTAATAAAACCAGAATGAATCACGATGTAAGAAGCTGGATTTGGACTAATAAATCAGTTTGGAATCACCCTGAAGTTGAATCAAGATCATAGGAGTTATGATGAAGAAGTTATCCCACTTTTAACCAAAGTGATTCGAGTTTACCCTGTTTGGAGATTTGGCAAATTCTTCTTGGTTCTAATCAAGCCAGAATGAATCAAGATTTAAGAAGCTTTATTTGAACTCATAAATAAGTGGCTAATCACCCTGAAGTTGAATCAATATCATTGGACTTATGATGAAGAAGTTATCCCACTTTTAACCGAAGTGATTCCAGTTTTCCCTTTTTGGAGAGTTGGCAATTTCTTCTTGATACTAATAAAACTAGAATGAATCACGATGTAAGAAGCTTGATTTCGACTCATAAATAAATGTAGAATCACCCTGAAGTTAAATCAAGATCATAGGAGTTATGGTGAAGAAGTTATCCCACTTTTAACCGAAATTATTCCAGTTTAACCTGTTTGGAGATTTGGCAATTTCTTCTTGGTTCTAATCAAACCAGAATGAATAAAGATGTAAGAAGCTCTATTTGGACTCATAAATCAGTGGAGAATCATCCTGAAGTTGAATCAATATAATTGGAGTTATGATGAAGAAGTTATCCCACTTTTAACCGAAGTGATTCCAGTTTGCCCTATTTGGAGATTTGCAATTTCTTCTTGATACTAATAAAACAAGAATGAACCACGATGTAAGAAGCTTGATTTGGACTCATAAATCAGTTTTTAATCACCCTAAAGTTGAATCAAGATCATAGGAGTTATGATGAAGAAATTATCCCACTTTTAACCGAAGTGATTCCAGTTTACTTTGTTTGGAGATTTGCCAATTTCTTCTTGATTCTAATCAAAACCATAATGAATAAAGATGTAATAAGCTTGATTTGGACTCATAAATCAGTGCAGAATCATCCTGAAGTTGAATCAATATCATTGGACTTATGATGAAGAAGTTATCCCACTTTTAACCGAAGTGATTCCAGTTTGCCCTGTTTGGAGATTTGGCAATTTATTCTTGTACTAAAAAAGCCAGAATGAATCACGATGTAAGAAGATCTATTTGGACCTATAAATCAGTGGAGAATCATCCTGAAGTTGAATGAATATCATTGTAGTTATGATGAAGAAGTTATCCCACTTTTAACCGAAGTGATTCCAGTTTGCCCTATTTGGAGATATGGCAATTTCTTCTTGATACTAATAAAACAAGAATGAAGCACGGTGTAAGAAGCTTGATTTGGACTCATAAATCAGTTTATAATCACCCTGAAGTTGAATCAAGATCATAAGAGGTATGATGAAGAATTTATCCAACTTTTAACCGAAGTGATTCCAGTTTACCTTGTTTGGAGATTTGCCAATTTCTTCTTGATACTAATCAAAACCAGAATGAATAAAGATGTAAGAAGCTTGATTGGACTCATAAATCAGTGAAGAATCATCCTGAAGTTGAATCAATATCATTGGACTTATGATGAACAAGTTATCCCACTTTTAACCGAAGTGATTCCAGTTTGTCCTGTTTGGAGATTTGGCAATTTATTCTTGATACTAATAAAACCAAAATGAATCACGATGTAAGAAGATTGATTTGGACTCATTAATCAGTGTAGAATCACCCTGAATTTGAATCAAGATCATAGGAGTTATGATGAAGAAGTTATCCAACTTTTAACCAAAGTGACTCCAGTTTACCATGTTTGGAGATTTGGCAATTCTTCTTGATTCTAATCAAACCAGAATGAATCAAGATGTAAGAAGCTTGATTTGGACTCATAAATCAGTATAGAATCATCCGGAAGTTGAATCAATATCATTGGAGTTATGATGAAGAAGTTATCCCACTTTTAACCGAAAGTATTCCAGTTTGCCCTATTTGGAGATTAAGCAATTTCTTCTTGATACTAATAAAACCAGAATTAATTACGATGTAAGAAGCTTGATTTGGAATCATAAATCAGTGTAGAAACACCCTGAAGTTGAAGCAAAATCATAGGAGTTATGATGAAGAAGTTATATGACTTTTAACCGAAGTGACTCCAGTTTACAATGTTTGGAGATTTGGCAATTTCTTCTTGGTTCTAACCAAACCAGAATGAATCAAGATGTAAGAAGCTTTATTTGGAATCATAAATCAGTGGATAATCACCCTGAAGTTGAATCAATATCATAGGAGTTATGATGAAGATGTTATTCCACTTTTAACCGAAGTGATTCCAGTTTATCCTGTTTGGAGATTTGGCAATTTCTTCTTGATTCTAATCAAACCAGAATGAATAAAGATGTAAGTAGCTTTATTTAGACTCATAAATCAGTGGATAATCACCCTGAAGTTGAATCAATATCATTAAAGTTATGATGAAGAAGTTATTCCACTTTTCACCGAAGTGATTCCAGTTTGCCATGTTTGGAGAGTTGGCCATTTCTTCTTGATACTAATAAAACCAGAATGAATCAAGATGGAAGAAGCTTGATTTGGACTCAAAAATCAGTGTAGAATCACCCTGAAGTTGAATCAAGATCATAGGAGTTATGATGACGAAGTTATCCCACTTTTAACCGAAGTGATTCCAGTTTACCCTATTTGGAGATTTGGTAATTTCTTCTTGATTATAATCAAACCAGAGTGAATCAAGATCTAAGAATCTTGATTTAGACTCATAAATCAGTGTAGAATCATCCTGAAGTTGAATCAATATCATTGGACTTATGATGAAGAAGTTATCCCACTTTTAACTGAAGTGATTCCAGTTTGCCCTGTTTGGAGATTTGGCAATTTATTCTTGATACTAAGAAAACCAGAATGAATCACGATGTAAAAAGCTTGATTTGGACTCATTAATCCGTTTAGAATCACCCTGAAGTTAAATCAAGATCATAGGGGTTATGATGAAGAAGTTATCCCACTTTTAACCGAATTAATTCCAGTTTGCTTTGTTTGGAGATTTGGCAATTTATTCTTGATACTAATAAAACCAGAATGAATCACATGTACGAAGCTTGATATGGACTCATTAATCAGTGTAGAATCACCCTGAATTTGAATCAAGATTATAGGAGTTATGATGAAGAAGTTATCCCACTTTTAACCAAAGTGACTCTAGTTTACCCTGTTTGGAGATTTGGCAATTTCTTCTTGATTCTAATCAAACCATAATGAATCACGATGTAAGAAGATTGATTTGGACTCATAAGTCAGTGTAGAATCACCCTGAAGTTGAATCAAGATCATAGGAGTTATGGTGAAGAAGTTATCTCACTTTTAACTGAAGTGACTCCAGTTTACCATCTTTGGAGATTTGGCAATTTCTTCTTGATTCTAATCAAAACAGAATGAATCAAGATGTAAGAAGCTTTATTTGGACTCATAAATCAGTGGATAATCACCCTGAAGTTGAATCAATATCATAGGAGTTATGATGAAGATGTTATTCCACTTTTAACCGAAGTGATTCCAGTTTACCCTGTTTGGAGATTTGACAATTTCTTCTTGATTCTAATCAAACCAGAATGAATCAAGATCTAAAAATCTTGATTTGGACTCATAAATCAGTGTCGAATCATCCTGAAGTTGAATTAATATCATTGGACTTATGATGACGAAGTTATCCCACTTTTAACTGAAGTGATTCCAGTTTGTCCTGTTTGGATATTTGGCAATTTATTCTTGATACTAAGAAAACCAGAATGAATCACGATCTAAAAACCTTGATTTGGACTCATTAATCAGTTTAGAATCACCCTGAAGTTGATTCAAGATCATAGGAGTTATGATGAAGAAGTTATCCCACTTTTAACCGAAGTAACTCCAGTTTACCTTGTTTGGAGATTTGACAATTTCTTCTTGATTCTAATCAAACTAGAATGAATCAAGATGTAACAAGCTGGATTTGGACTCATAAATCAGTATAGAAGAATCCTGAATTTGAATAAATATCATTGGAGTTATGATGAAGAAGTTATCCCACTTTTAACCGAAGTGACTCCAGTTTGCCCTGTTTGGAGAGTTGGCAATTTCTTCTTGATACTAATAAAACCAATGAATCACGATGTAAAAAGATTGATTTGGACTCATAAATCAGAGTAGAATCACCCTGAAGTTGAATCAAGATCATAGGAGTTATGGTGAAGGAGTTATCTCACTTTTAACCGAAGTGACTCCAGTTTACCATGTTTGGAGATTTGGCAATTTCTTCTTGATTCTAATCAAACCAGAATGAATCAAGATGCAAAAAGCTTTATTTTGACTCATAAATCAGTGGATAATCACCCTGAAGTTGAATCAATATCATAGGAGTTATGATGAAGATGTTATTTCATTTTTAACCGAAGTGATTCCAGTTTATCATGTTTGGAGATTTGACAATTTCTTCTTGATTCTAATCAAACCATAATGAATCAAGATCTAAGAATCTTGATTTGGGCTCAAAAATCAGTGTAGAATCACACTAAAGTTGAATCAAGATCATAGGAGTTATAATGTAGAAGTTATCCCACTTTTAACGAAGTGATTCCAGTATACCTTTTTGGAGATTTGGCAATTTCGTCTTGATTCTAATCAAACCAGAATGAATCAAGACGTAAAAATCTTGATTTGGACTCATAAATCAGTGCAGAATCATCCTGAAGTTGAATCAATATCATTGGACTTATGATGAAGAAGTTATCCCACTTTTAACCGAAGTGATTCCAGTTTGTCATGTTTGGAGATTTGGCAATTTATTCTTGATATTAATAAAACCAGAATGAATCACGATGTAAGAAGCTTGATATGGACTCATTAATCATTGTAGAATCACCCTGAATTTGCATCAAGATCATAGGAGTTATGATGAAGAAGTTATCCCACTTTTAACCAAAGTGACTCTAGTTTACCCTGTTTGGAGATTTGGCAATTTCTTCTTGATTCTAATCAAACCAGAATGAATAAAGATGTAAGAAGCTTGATTTGGACTCATAAATCAGAATAGAATCATCCTGAAGTTGAATCAATATCATTGGAGTTATGATGAAAAAGTTATCCCACTTTTAACCGAAGTGATTGCAGTTTGCCTCATTTGGAGATTTGATAATTTCTTCTTGATACTAATAAAACTAGAATGAATCACGATGTAAGAAGCTTGATTTGGACTCATAAATCAGTGTAGAACCACCCTGAAGTTGAAGAAAAATCATAGGAGTTATGATGAAGAAGTTATCCGACTTTTAACCGAAGTGACTCCAATTTACCATGTTTGGAGATTTGGCAATTTCTTCTTGATTCTAATCAAACCAGAATGAATCAAGATGTAAGAAGCTTTATTTGGACTCATAAATCAGTGGATAATCACCCTGAAGTTGAATCAATATCATAGGAGTTATGATGAAGATGTTATTCCACTTTTAACCGAAGTGATTCAAGTTTACCCTGTTTGGAGATTTGGCAATTTCTTCTTGATTCTAATCAAACCAGAATGAATCAAGATGTAAGTAGCTTTATTTGGACTCATAAATCAGTGGATAATCACCCTGAAGTTGAATCAATATCATTAAAGTTATGATGAAGAAGTTATCCCACTTTTCACCGAAGTGATTCCAGTTTGCCCTGTTTGGAGAGTTGGCAATTTCTTCTTGATAATAATAAAACCAGAATGAATCACGATGTAAGAAGCTTGATTTGGACTCAAAATCAGTGTAGAATCACCCTGAAGTTGAATCAAGATCATAGGAGTTATGATGACGAAGTTATCCCATTTTTAACCGAAGTGATTCCAGTTTACCCTGTTTGGAGATTTGGTAATTCTTCTTGATTCTAATCAAAACCAGAATGAATCAGGATGTAAGAATCTTGATTTGGAATCATAAATCAGTGTAGAATCATCCTGAAGTTGAATCAATATCATTGGACTTATGATGAAGATGTTATCCCACTTTTAACTGAAGTGATTCCAGTTTGCCCTGTTTGGAGATTTAGCAATTTATTCTTGATACTAATAAAACCAGAATGAATCACGATGTAAAAGCTTGATTTGGACTCATTAATCAGTTTAGAATCACCTTGAAGTTGAATCAAGATCATAGGAGTTATGATGAAGAAGTTATCCCACTTTTAACCGAAGTAACTCCAGTTTACCTTGTTTGGAGATTTGACAATTTCTTCTTGATTCTAATCAAACTAGAATGAATCAAGATGTAAAAAGCTGGATTTGGACTCATAAATCAGTATAGAAGAATCCTGAAGTTGAATAAATATCATTGGAGTTATGATGAAGAAGTTATCCCACTTTTAACCGAAGTGACTCCAGTTTGCCCTCTTTGGAGAGTTGGCAATTTCTTCTTGATACTAATAAAAGCAGAATTAATCACGATGTAAGAAGATTGATTTGGACTCATAAATCAGTGTAGAATCACCCTGAAGTTGAATCAATATTATAGGAATTATGGTGAAGAAGTTATCCCACTTTTAACCGAAGTGACTCCAGTTTACCATGTTTGGAGATTTGGCAATTTCTTCTTGATTCTAATCAAACACGAATGAATCAAGATGTAAGAAGCTTTATTTGGACTCATAAATCAATGGATAATCACCCTGAAGCTGAATCAATATCATAGGAGTTATGATGAAGATGTTATTCCACTTTTAACTGAAGTGATTCCAGTTTACCCTGTTTGGAGATTTGACAATTTCTTCTTGATTCTAATCAAACCAGAATGAATCAAGATTTAAGAATATTGATTTGGACTCATCAATAAGTGTATAATCATCCTGAGGTTGAATCAATATCATTGGACTTATGATGAAGAAGTTTTCCCACTTTTAACCGAAGTGATTCCAGTATGCCATGTTTGGAGTTTCGGCAATTTATTCTTGATACTAATAAAACCAGAATGAATCACGATGTAAGAAGCTTGATTTGGAATCAATAATCAGTGTAGAATCACACTAAAGTTGAATCAAGATCATAGGAGTTATGATGTAGAAATTATCCCACTTTTAACCGAAGTGATTCCAGTATACCTGATTGGAGATTTGACAATTTCTTCTTGATTCTAATCAAACCAGAATGAATCAAGATTTAAGAATCTTGATATGGACTCATCAATAAGTGTAGAATCATCCTTAGCTTGAATCAATATCATTGGAGTTATGATGGGAGAAGTTATCCCACTTTTAACCGAAGTGATTCCAGTTTGCCCTTTTTGGAGAGTTGGCAATTTCTTCTTGATACTAATAAAATCAGAATGAATCACGATGTAAGAAGCTTGATTTGGACTCATAAATCAGTTTAGAATCACCCTGAATTTGAATCAAGATCATAGGAGTTATGATGAAGAAGTTATCCCACTTTTAACCGAAGTGATTCCAGTTTGCCTTGTTTGGGGAGTTGGAAATTTCTTCTTGATACTAATAAAAACAGAATAAATCACGATGTAAGAAGCCTGATTTGGACTCATAAATCAGTTTAGAATCACCCTGAATTTGAATCAAGATCATAGGAGTTATGATGAAGAAGTTATCCCACTTTTAACCGAAGTGATTCTAGTTTACCATGTTTGGAGAGTTGGCAATTTCTTCTTGATACTAATAAAACCAGAATGAATAATGATGTAAGAAGCTTTATTTGGACTCATTAATCAGTGTAGAATCACCCTGAATTTGAAGCAAGATCATAGGAGTTGTGATGAAGAAGTTATCCCACTTTTAAATGAAGTGACTCTAGTTTATCCTGTTTGGAGATTTGGCAATTTCTTCTTATTTCTAATCAAACCAGAATGAATCAAGATGTAAGAAGCTTTATTTGGACTCATAAATCAGAATAGAATCATCCGGAAGTTGAATCAATATCATTGGAGTTATGATGAAGAAGTTATCGCACTTTTAACCGAAGTGATTCCAGTTTGTCCTATTTGGAGATTTGACAATTTCTTCTTGACACTAATAAAACCAGAATGAATCACGATGTAAGAGGCTTTATTTGGACTCATAAATCAGTGTAGAACCACCCTGAAGTTGAAGCAAGATCATAGGAGTTATGATGAAGAAGTTATCCCACTTTTAACCGAAGTGACTCCAGTTTACCTTGTTTGGAGATTTGGCAATTTCTTCTTGATTCTAATCAAACCAGAATGAATCAAGATGTAAGAAGCTTTATTTGGACTCATAAATCAGTGGATAATCACCCTGAAGTTGAATCAATATCATAGGAGTTATGATGAAGATGTCATTCCACTTTTAACCGAAGTGATTCCAGTTTATCTTGTTTGGAGATTTGGCAATTTTTTCTTGATTCTAATCAAACCAGAATGAATCAAGATGTAAGAATCTTGATTTGGACTCATAAATCAGTGTAGAATCATCCTGAAGTTGAATCAATATCATTGGACTTATGATGAAGAAGTTATCCCACTTTTAACCGAAGTGATCCCAGTTAACCCTGTTTGGAGATTTGGCAATTTATTCTTGATACTAATAAAACCAGAATGAATCACGATGTAAGAAGCTTGATTTGGACTCATTAATCAGTGTAGAATCACCCTGGAGTTGAATCAATATCATTGGAGTTATGATGAAGAAGTTATCCCACTTTTAACCGAAGTGATTCCAGTTTACCCTGTTTGGAGATTTGGCAATTTCTTCTTGATAGAAATAAAACCAGAATGAACACGATGTAAGAATCTTGATTTGGACTCATAAATCAGTTTAGAATCACCCTGAAGTTGAATCAAGATCATAGGTGTTGATCTGAGTAAATAAAGAAGAGGATGAGAGCACTTAGTCTGAGGAATGAGATCAAGGAGGAGTTGGTGCAAAGTTAGGGCAAGTGTACGGACAGTACGGACTGGACGGCCGACTGTACGGATCACTTGACCCAAACACACTTTAGCTCAACCAAGAAGACATTTTAGTCTTGTGCAAAAATAGGGCAAGTTGTACGGATGGTCTCTGGCCGTACAACTCTCTATCTGTACAAGGCAAAGAAGGAAACGTGCATGACAAGGAGGAAGGAAGCCAAGGTAAATGAGTGCAAGGTTAAAGGAGAGTTAACTTGATGATCACCCGGTAAAAGAAGAGAGGAGACTCGCCGGATAAGGCTTGACCAAGACAGGCTGGCTCACGCTGGAAAGGAGAATGCATCTAGTCAAGATGCCAAAGGTATCAAGCCCTCTCAGCCAAGCATTCAAACTAGGCGCGCCAGCTTCCTTAGAGTGTCCACGTTAACCTATTGATTAGCAACTCTCTTATGATCGTTTGTGGATTAGATTAAGGCCTCTCTTCTATATATTGTAACTTATGCTCAGAGTAATACAATCAAGGAAACATTTTCGTGATACTCTCTCTCTCTCTCTCTCTCTCTCTCTCTCTCTCTTTCTCTCTCTTGTTCATCATGAACACTACTCTCTAAATCTTTGATACACTTCATTCTTCTCTTAGATTCTCACACTTGTCTCTTATACTCTAAAAATCTCATGGTATTAGAGCCAGGTTTCTCATATCCTAGTGTTTGAATCCTCATTTTTTCATCTTCATTTCGTGTTCAAGCTATTCTTGGGTTCTATCAAGCTGGTTGAGAGATGGAAGGAAGCAAGATAATGGTGACGGTTCCGGTTACACTTAAAGGTGGTGGAAACTACCTGTTGTGGTCTCGCCTAGTGAAGACTGCGGTTGGGAGCAAGGGTTTGTGGAGTCATGTCTCAGATGGAGCTCCAAAACCAATTGCTGATAAGGGGACAAAGGCACAGAAGAAACTGCTCTTGCTGATCAACAAAAATGGATTCAAGATGACATGATCGTTCTAACCATGATTCAAGGGTCTCTAGTTCCATCTATCCTTGAAGCATCTAGCTACTGTGAGACGCCAAAGGATCTATGGGAGACACTCCAGAAGATCTATGGAAGCACATCCAATCTTAGCCGGGTGTTTGAGTTAAAGAGGGCTATCAACACACTTGTGCAAGAAGAGGTGGAGTTTACTAAACACTTGGGAAGGTTCAGGGACTTATGGTCTGAACTAGAGATGCTCAGACCAAACACAACTGATCAAGATATCCTCATGGAAAGGCGTGAGCAAGATCAGGTGTTTGGATTGCTTCTGACTATGAATCCAGCCTTCAATGATTTGATTAAACACATACTGAGATCCTCAAAGCTTCCAACCTTAGAGGAAGTATGTGCTCAAATCCATAAGGAGGAAGGGTCTTTGGGATTGTTTGGTGGTAAGGGGGAGCTATCTCTTGCTAACAAGGCTGAGGCTGTTCAAGCTAACAAAGCTATGTACAAACCAGATGAAAGGAGAAGTGGGGGAGGATAGAAAGGTTTGGAGGTAACTGTGGTCATTGCAAGAAGCCGGGTCGCAAGAGGAGCCAAAGCTGGATACTCCATCCCCACCTCAAGCCTGTGAAGTTTATGAAGGATAGAGATGCAAGAGCCCACCTCTCAGCAGAAACAAGTGAAGCTGGTCCATCTGGAGCCGGTTTAACAGTTCTTGAAGGTGAAGGAAAGGCCTTGGCTTCTCAACACACGCCCTTGAAGAGCATGGAGCATGAAATGGTCAGGAGATCAGACATTGATGCTCTCATCAAGGCCCTCAAGGAGAATGGTAATGTATCTGGTAACCCCCTAGGGTACTCCTATTCTGCATATCTCTCTATATATTAAAAGAGAAGTACATTTGACACGTGGCACTCACACAGCCATTCTCAGCCGAAATAACGCGATTCTATTGGTTGATTTTTTAGAAATTCATTTTTTGATTTATTTTTCTCATCGACACAACTTAAATGGAAAGAATTATAAACACTTACCTTATATTGTATTCTCGGTTCAAAATACATCCTTTTCCGATGATTTCTCTTTTTAATGCATTGAATACTCATTAAATAAGACAGATTGAAGGGAAACAACCGTAATTGTCGAGAAAAATTGTAGATCATTTGGTTCATTATTAATTATTTGTTATTAGTTTCCTTATAACAAATATTAGTTAATACATGTAATAATTAGTTGCCTTATAACAAATTAATTAATTTCGCAATAATATTAGTTAATACATGTAATAATTAGTTTCCTTATAACAAATATATTACTTGCGCAAAAATATTAGTTAATACATGTAATAATTAGTTTCCTTATAATAAATATATTACTTGCGCAAAAATTATTACATGATACATGTAATAGTTAGTTTCCTTATACCGAATAAATAACTTGCGCAAGAATATTAGAGAGATAATTTGTTATTAGTTTCCTTATAACAAATAAATATCTTATACGAGGATATACTATTACCCAAGTGATGTAACCATGGCCGAGCCAGCTGATCATCAAACAAAGGACAAACCAGGATGGAAGAAAAGCGAGCATATTGAGCTAACACCAGCTGATGTGAGTGTGATTGAGCTAAAAGAGCTGGATGAGCTAAGTGACACTACCTTAGAGCTGAACTTGGAGCTGAACCAGCTGAGTGACACTACACAAGGACGAGCTGAGCCGAATGAGAGTGACACTGAAGTTGCCATGAACCTTGATGGACAAGTGATTTTTGGCCCAAAAAAAGAAGATGGATCAGATTTGTTTCTCTCAGCCCAAAAGAAGTTCAAACCCAAAGTTAAGGATCCATTATCTCTTTCTGATGAATCAGCCACGAAATTCAAGTCCAAGAAACCATTTGGATGTGTTTTGGATCAAGTTTCTCAAGAAGAAGTATTGCAGCCCATGGAGAGTTCATAACAAATTCATTATGGGTTTGTTTCAAGCCAAATTTGACCAGCCCTTTGTTCAGTCCATTTCAAGCTCATTCTCACCAAGAATACCAAGAGGGAGTCAGCAAGAAAGTCAAGTTCGTGGTAAGGCAAAGAGACATTCAACAAAATACTTATTCTGGTCCAAAATCAAGTCTACATTCCTAGTTTCTAAATTTCTTGATTTCTACACTTTGTCTTTTCATTTCTACAACTTGTAAGTCCTATATAAGAGGATGCACGACCAGAATAATAGACATTCACCTTTTTATCAAAATTCTCTCTAAATCTGTGAATCCCTTGTTCATCCATGAACACTGATTGCTAGGAGTTCATTCTCTGCAAGCAAAACTTGTCTTTGATCGAAAACAGAGTTCATTCTCTTGATCAAGGACACATCTACACAAGATCTGATCAGTTCATAGATCATTTCTGAAGATCATCAAATCAATCCATCCATCATCATCAAAATCAACCCAGATCTCTCTCAAACCATCAGATCTTCCTTCAAAAGAATCAGGGACAAAAGGATCTCCTCACCAGGGGTTCATCATTTGGTATCAGAGCAGATTTGAAGGCTCTTGATCTCTGGTTTGATTCTGACTTTTCACATTCTTTCTGTTTTTGGGATTTTTGATCATCTGATCTTTGTTCTCTTTATCAAACACTCTTTTCTGTCTATTTGTTGTATCTGCAAGAGGGCCAACCAGATTATCAAAAAAAAAAGAAAAAAAAACAAAAATCAAAAGAAAAATACCAAAGAAAAGTCGAGGAGAAATCCGACTAAGGCTGAAGAGAAATCCAGCCCTGGTGGTAAAGCCTCTTGCAAACAAAAATCTTGCAATCTTTCTATCTCTTTCTTCTGTTTTGGGGTTGGGGATTGACGCTGCTTTTGGTCTTGGTTTCTCAACCAAGAAATTCGAGGAACTTCTTTACGATGCTCGTGCAGAGTTCAACCATCCAGTGTCAGATTTTCAAGATAAAATCACTGAAGTCACCTCTAAAGTCACCAATCTTCTCAGGGATGGCCACCACAAGAAGGCTTACGGCAAAGTCGACGTAGTCATACGAAAACAAAACCACATCGACGCTTACAACATCATCATCGGCTACCTCCGTCTCTTGGATAAAGATATTGACAAAATCAAACCCAAAAGAGATATCCCTGAAGAGCTTCTCGAAGCTGTTTCCAGCTTGATCTTTGCAGCTCCTAGAATCCAGTCATCATTCCCATGTTTCACCGTGATTCAAGACGTTCGGAAGACTTTGCTTTCCCATTTTAGCCAAAACCTCGCGGCTCAGTACCTTGAGATGCGCAATGATTGTAGGATTAACCCCCAAGTAAGCAACTTATGAATCAAATCATATAAAATACAGTGCACATATGCTTAAGTAGAGAACAAAATACATACTGATTTTTTATTTTGGTACTAACTATGGATAATTGAGAAGTTGTCCAAAAAAAGTCAGTGAGAGAAGTTAGGATGAAGCTATTGGAAGAGATTTCTGCAAAGAAAAATATTGTTCTGAAACTAGAAGAAGCTTCTACTTCCACTGAGGTATGAAAAATCTCCAATTAACCATAAGATTAAAAAAAAAAAATAGAGAGAAATAAAATAAAAACATGTTTTTATGATATATGCAGGGAACATCGGATAAGGCTGAGCTAGCAAGTGAAAAGATAGTAGAAGATGAGACAAGAGAAGGTTGTGGCTATCTGATCCGGTTAAGAGAGGAAAGAAGAAGCATACTAATGTGGTTGGAAAAGCACTGGGAAGTTCATCTAAAGGTCCTGAAAACGAAAAGTCAGAACAAGAACAAGAAGTTAATGATGTGAGGTCAGAATCTGAGAGGCCGGTGGTGTCGGATTCAGAAGATATAAGTAAGCTTAATGAAGACATTGTGGATTGGCTGGAGAAGGATATTGATATCGACTGGAGTGTGGAAGGATCAGGAGATGTGGACCACATGGTTCATTTGGTTGGAGAGACAGCGGAACTTAAGCATCCGTTGTCTGTCATGACCAGACGAGTTCCTGAACAGTGAAAACTGAGTCACTTGGAGGGGAGTAGAGTTAGTTGACCCCCATAACTTATCTACTAAATTTTTTGTGTATATGCTTTAATAATTTGATACCTTATGGATGATTTGGTCATAAGAGGTTTGACCCCAATGTCTCTGTCAGTTCTTCCCTTTCTCTCCACTTTGGCATTTTAATAAAATTTTCTCATTTAAACGTTTTTTTTTTGGTTCTTTTCCATATAGGCAAACTCTTCTTACACATCGATCTTTGTTTTTTCTTTAAACACGTTAACTGTACAGAGGTAATCAAGCTCTTAGATACACATCTATTTTAACAAATAAGAAGGATGCACATATACTGTAAACTTTTTTCGCAAAAGTTAATATTAAATGAATATTTAAATTTATTATATAGTTACATTAATACATTATCCCACAAAAACTAATCCAGCTCAAGTCATCCACTTGTGAGAAGCATAAATATTTGTTTTTCTTTTCCTTGGGTCTGTTTATGGTTGTACATTGTTCGAGCTTTTTTGTTATAGGTTATACAAATCCTTTTTTCAATGTTCCTTTTTTTTGGTCAAGGGTGACCAATTATCGTCTTCTTTATGGATATAATAAAAGATTTTATGTTGATTAACAGTTGCATATGTGTTTAATCATAAGAGGTTTTTAGAAAAAGAAATTGAGTAAAAATGTCAATACCCTTGATTTTTGCTGAATCCGTTAATCCCTGGATCTTTGTGTTCTATTTGCATGCTTCTGTGTTGCATGCAGACGTGTTGAAAAGACGTGACCTTGTCTTTGAGCGGTTGCAAAATGATGGTGGGCTTGAGACAAATTGTATGTTTATTTTTCGGTTTGTTGAATGTAAATATTCTAATCCTGCGCATTTTTCATCCTTCTTTTTGTGTGCTTTGGTAGAAATGCATGAGCAATTATTTAGCATAGCTTAGTTAAAGCATCATTATCCACGGTTTCTTAAATGGGTTCTTGCACTGTTTGCGGACCCCACTGACACGTGGGGCCTGTGAACAGTGCAAGAACCATCTTCTAAGAGCATGATTAATGCATGTCTCTTAACAAGGGGTTCTTATTTTCTTAAGAGACAGTTTCTTAATTTTAACTAAGAAAACTTAAGAACCGTCTCTTAAATAAGAGACATAAGAGATGTCTCTTATCCAAAAAAATGTAAAAAAAAAAAAATTAAAATGAGGTCAAAAAAATTAAGAATCCCATCTTAAGAGACCTGGATTAAAGATGGCCTAAAATCCCCAATTAAAAACCTGTTTTTGATGGTTTCTTGCACTGTTTGTGGGTTCCACTGACACGTGGCGGTCCACGATTGGTTCATTTTTAATTTTTTTTTTTTAATTCAGAAGAAAAAATAAAAAAGATAAATAAAAACCCCAAAAGAGGTTCTTGGGATAATGATGTTCTTAAGTAGTAAAACCGTCTAAGAAGATTTTTTTTAGTATTAGTGACCTACTAACCTTGTTCTCAGATTCAAGATTTCGAGTCCTGGTGGTTAGAAGTTCTTTACCATTGTTTAGCAGAGATGGGTTCACGTAATATATCGAGTTTGAGGGAAGACTTGTTTCTGCACAAAAAAAATATCAGGTAGCATTAGAAGCTTGTTATCGTAATCTGTAACTACAATTTTTTTGGACGTGTTTTATTTACGTGAGTGTCTTGAGATTGAGATTGGGATAATTAATAAAGTCAAGAAGAAAAGATTTGTGAAAGCTGTGGAGTTTGCTTTATAATTAAACAGCATTTTTCATGATGTTTATCATGATAACAACATTTTTTTTAAATGTATATGATGCGGAGAGTTCCTTGGAGATGAGTTGTGGAGGTCCAAAAAGCTTATGATTTTTATACTGTACTAGGTGACCGGCCCGCACCCTGTGCGGACATAAACATATTTAAATTATGGATTAAGTAGTACAAAGTTTTAGCAGTAACAAATTTTATATTATAAGACCACCGTCTTTGAAAGAAAGCATCAGACATATGAATATGTTGGTACTCGATATTTTACACAGACGAGATGGAACAAAATAACTTCAATATCAAAAGGTAGTCGTTCTGGTATGCATAATTGCAATGTCCCAAAATAATTTGTGTGTTTAAGAAGATATTTTATTTTTCAAATCTGGAATTAATAGTGTATAGTTTTAGAAGTAACATATTTTATATTATCACTAATTAGAATGTATTGTATATGTGTTGTAAGTCTTTATTTTAGGTAAAACAATTATTATGTTTTACTTTTTCATAAATTTATGTAGATATATTAAAAGAGAATATAACAAATCTGGAATTATTATCCATAAATTATATCAAGTATAAAGTACTTGATCAAATATGAAGTATTTATCTCGATAATGAAAACAACTTCCATTAGAAACATGCAAAAAATGTATTTAATTTTGTAATCAAGTGGACGTGTTACATAATTTGAAAGATTTATTCTTTTCTATTCTGTATTGAACAGAAAAAAATATTAAAGTGACATCATTGAATACTAATTGCAAGGGAAAACATAATTTAATGACCAATTAACATCACTTTCCAAATGACTTACATAATTAGTTAATAAATTAATTGCGCAAGAATATATCTACATACATGTAATAATTAGTTTCTTTATAACAAATAAATTACTTGCGCAAGAATATTAGTTAATACTAATTTATGAATATTATTTTATGAAAATACCAATTTAATATCTTCCTTTAAACATTTTCATTATTTATTGTATGTCACTTTAATATTTTTTTATGTTCAATAAAGAATAGAAAAGAATAAATCTTTCAAATTATGTAACACGTCCACTTGCTTACAAAATTAAATACATTTTTTTGCAGGTTTCTAATGGAAGTTGTTTTCATTATCGAGACAAGTACTTCATACTTGATATAATTTATGGATAATACTTTCAATTTTATTATATTTTCTTTTAATATGTATACATAAACTTTTCAAATTAAAGTAACGCAATCTACTGGATTCTATCATAGTGTAGGCGTCATATCTTCTTAAAACACACAAATTATTTTGGGACGTTCCAATTATGCATACCAGAACGACTGTTTCTTGATACAAAGTTACTTTGTTTCATCTCATCCGTGTAAAATTCGAGTACCAACATTTTCCGGTGTCTGATACTTTCTCCCAAAGACGGTGGTCTTATGATATAAAATCCGTTACTGCTAAAACTTTGTACTACTTAATCCATAATTTGAATCTGTTTATCTCCGCACAGGGTGCGGGCAGTCACCTAGTAACTTAGTTATTATCCCTAATCATTTGAGAAATGAAGATAAATCATATGCTGCATCTCAATGGCTTAAGAACCTTAGTCATTTAGAACATAAACTTGAATCGCCTAGTTCCCACACTGCTCATAGCACATGTAAACCCCTAATAGTTGATTCAGGGGCATCTCATCATATGATCAGTGACAATAGTCTTATAAAGGATATAGAACCTGCTCATGGTCATGTAATGATTGCAAATGGAGATAGAGTAGCAATAAAAGGAATAGGCACATTAAAACTGTTTGACAAGGATTCTAAAGCTTTCTATCTGCCTGAATTCACATCTAATCTTCTATCTGTTAAGAAATGCACAACTGATTTACATTGCAATGTTATATTCAGTCCTAATGATGTGAAGTTTCAGGATATTGAGAGCCATAAGTTAATTGGAATGGGAATTGCAAGAGTAGACCTCTATATGTTGGAAGACACAGATCCCATTTCTAGTCTTTTTTACTCGTTTAGTTCCACTTATGTCTTGAATAATGATGCATTATGGCATGCTAGATTAGGACATCTACATGTTAGAGCTCTAAGTTTAATGTTACCAGGTGTCATATATAATAATAATGAATGTGAAGCATGTATCTTGGGTAAGCATTGTAAAACAGTCTTTCATAAATCCACTACTTTATATGAGAAGTGTTTTGATCTTGTGCATTCAGATGTATGGACTGCTCCTTGTTTATCTAGGGAAAATTACAAGTACTTTGTAACATTCATTGATGAAAAATCGAAATACACCTGGATAACACTCATTCAAACTAAAGATAGAGTGCTTGATGCATTTAGAAATTTCCAGACTTATGTAACTAACGACTATAATGCCAAGATAAAGATTTTCAGGTCTGACAATGGTGGTGAGTACACAAGCCTGGCCTTCAAGCAACACTTATATCAACATGGGATTCTCCATCAGACAAGCTGCCCATATACACCCCAACAAAATGGAGTTGCTGAAAGGAAGAATAAACATCTTATGGAAGTTGCTAGATCCATCATGTTTCAGTCAAATGTTCCAAAGAGGTTTTGGAGTGATGCTGTGATGACTGCGTGCTACCTGATCAATAGGATACCAACCAGGGTATTGGATGACAAGGCTCCATTTGAGGTGTTAAACAAGGAGAAGCCAGTATTACATCATATGAGAGTGTTTGGGTGTTTGTGCTTTGTGTTAGTACCAGGAGAAATGAGGAACAAACTTGAACCAAGAAGCACAAGGGCAATGTTTATTGGCTACTCAGCAACACAGAAGGGTTACAAATGCTTTGATCCAAAGACAAGAAGAGTTCTGGTGTCAAGGGATGTGAAGTTTGTGGAATCCAGAGGGTACTATGAAGAGAAGAGCTGGGATGATTTGAAGGATCTATCTCAAGCATCTGATAAGGCAACTAGCCTCCAGATCATTCTTGAAGGTCTTGGGATTAATATGACCCAGGATCAGATAAGGCAAGGAGTGCCTAACACTCATGAAGCTGAAGATCAAACCAACCATGATCATGAAGGGGGAAATGGACCTGAGGTTGAAGATCAAGAAGATGGCTCAGGGAGTCATGATCAAGGTGAGGTTCCAAATGAAGATGGAAGTGAAGGAAACCATGATCCTGAAGAAGAAGGTCATGGAATTCAGGAAGAACAAGTAGTAGAGGCTCCACTAAGAAGAAGCACACAGATAAGAAGGGATCCATCAAATTGGATAAACACCCGGGTATACTACAATGCACAAGCAGTAGCACATCCTAATCAAATGGTATGCTCACTTGCTGAAATTCCAAAAGAGCATTGTGCATTCATCACAAGTCTAGATGAAAGTCATGTTCCAAGTTCTTATGAGGAAGCGATGGAGGATGAAGAATGGAGAAGCTCAGTGGCTGATGAAGCAAATGCAATGATAAAGAATGAAACATGGTATGAAAGTGAGTTGCCTAAAGGGAAAAAGGCTGTGACCAGTAGATGGATTTTCACTATCAAGTTCCTACCAAATGGAAAGATAGATAGGAAGAAAACAAGACTGGTGGCTAGAGGGTTCACTCAAACCTATGGAGAAGACTATATAGATACATTTGCCCCGGTTGCCAAGCTTCATACTATCCGGATTGTTCTGTCTGTGGCAACTAATCTGAAGTGGGATCTATGGCAAATGGATGTGAAGAATGCATTCCTCCAGGGAGAGCTTGAAGATGAAGTCTACATGAAACCTCCACCAGGTCTTGAGAGTCTTGTAAAACCAAGGAATGTGTTGAGATTAAAGAAGGCTATATATGGTCTAAAGCAGTCACCTAGAGCTTGGTATAACAAGCTGAGTACTGCTTTGAATGGACGAGGCTTCAGGAGATCAGAATTGGATCACACCCTCTTCACTCTCACCACATCCTCAGGTATCATTGTCCTTCTAGTTTATGATGATGATATCATCATAACTGGAAGTGATAAAGAAGGTATACAAGATACAAAAGACTATCTGAACTCTGTGTTTGAAGTCAAAGACTTAGGGGAGATGAAATACTTCCTTGGGATTGAGATATGTAGATCCAAGGAAGGTTTATTCATGTCCCAAAGGAAATATACACTTGATCTTTTGAAAGATGCAGGTAAACTTGGTGGAAAGATAGCCAAAATGCCACTGGAGGATGGGTATAAGGTTCCACGTGAGGGGGAGCTTGAGAGCAATCAACTCTTTGAAGATCCTAAACTCTATAGGAGGATGGTTGATAAGTTAATCTATTTGACCATTACTCGTCCTGACATTTGTTTTGCTGTGAACCAGGTGAGCCAGCATATGCAAGAGCCAAGAGAACACCACTCGAGGATGGTGGACAGGATCCTAAGTTACCTAAATGGATCACCAGGCCAAGGAGTATGGATGGGCTGTAATGAGAGCACTGAGTAGTAAGGCTATTGTGATGCATATTGGGCCAGGAGGATAGAGGCTGAGTAGACAATTCCACCACAGGCTTATTGCCGACCTTCATTGGGGGAACCTGGTCACTTGGAAAAGCAGAAGTTAGAAGGTGGACTCTTGTTCAGAGTGCTGAGGGAGAAGTAGTAAATCCATGGGAAGCATGACAAATGAGCTTGGTATGGATCAAAGGGATATTAAAGCACTCGGGAGTTGAGCAAGCTACACCAATGACTATGCATTGTGATAGACCGAGACAGCCATTCACATTGCCAACAACTCGGTGGTCTCCCATGGACGGAGAACCAAGGCATATTGAAGTAAACTGCCACAACAGTAAGGCAAATGATTTGGATTGGTTGAGTCCTTACCATGCTACACCAAGGAGTAAAGATCAGTTGGGTAGGATGGTGATTCCCCCAAGGCCAGCAAGTCAAAAGGTTATTGAGTCTATTCACACCAGATTAGGACTCATTAGCCTTACTCCAAGCACACTGATGCCCCTCATCATGGGGGTCTTTACTCCTTTTTCCACTCATCAAAGGTTTTTATCCCAAAAAAGGGTTTTCCTTTGGTGAGGTATTTTAATTAGGAAGATCTCATGACATTCCAAAGTTAGGGCAAGCTGTACGGACAGTACGGACTGTACGGCCGACTCACGGATCACTTGACACACTTTAGCTTAACCAAGAAGACATTTTAGTCTTGTGCAAAAATAGGGCAAGTTGTACAGATGGTCTCTAGCCGTACAACTCTCTATCCGTACAAGGCAAAGAAGGAAACGTGCATGACAAGGAGGAAGGAAGCCAAGGTAAATGACTGCAAGGTTAAAGGAGAGTTAACTTGATGATCACCCGGTAAAAGAAGAGAGGAGACTCGCCGGATAAGGATTGACCAAGACAGGCTGGCTCACGCTGGAAAGGAGAAGGGATCTAGTCAAGATGCCAAAGGTATCAAGCCCTCTCAGCCAAGCATTCAAACTAGGCGCGCCAGCTTCCTTAGAGTGTCCACGTTAACCTATTGATTACCATACTCTCTTATGACCGTTTGTGGATTAGATTAAGGCCTCTCTTCTATATATTGTAACTTATGCTCAGAGTAATATAATCAAGCAAACATTTTCGTGATACTCTCTCTCTCTCTCTCTCTCTTGTTCATCATGAACACTACTCTCTAAATCTCGGATACACTTCATTCTTCTCTTAGATTCTCACACTTGTCTCTTATACTCTAAAAATCTCAATAGGAGTTATGATGAAGAAGTTATCCCACTTTTAACCGAAGTGATTCCAGTTTACCATGTTTGGAGATTTGGCAATTTCTTCTTGGTTCTAATCAAACCAGAATGAATTAAGATGTAAGAATCTCTATTTGGACTCATAAATCAGTGGAGAATCATCATGAAGTTGAATCAATATCATTGGAGTTATGATGAAGAAGTTATCCCACTTTTAACCGAAGTGATTACAGTTTGCCCTATTTGGAGATTTAACAATTTCTTCTTGAGACTAATAAAACAAGAATGAACCACGATGTAAGAAGCTTGATTTGGACTCATAAATCAGTTTATAATCACCCTGAAGTTGAATCAAGATCATAGGAGTTATGATGAAGAAGTTATCTCACTTTTAACCGAAGTGATTCTTGTTTACCTTGTTTGGAGATTTGGCAATTTCTTCTTGATTCTAATCAAAACCAGAATGAATAAAGATGTAAGAAGCTTGATTTGGACTCATAAATCAGTGCAGAATCATCCTGAAGTTGAATCAATATCATTGGACTTATGATGAAGAAGTTATCCAACTTTTAACCGAAGTGATTCCAGTTTGCCCTGTTTGGAGATTTGGGAATTTATTCTTGATACTAATAAAACCAGAATGAATCACGATGTAAGAAGCTTGATTTGGACTCATTAATCAGTGTAGAATCACCCTGAATTTGAATCAAGATCATAGGAGTTATGATGAAGAAGTTATCCCACATTTAACCAAAGTGACTCCAGTTTACCCTGTTTGGAGATTTGGTAATTTCTTCTTGATTCTAATCAAACCAGAATGAATCAAGATGTAAGAAGCTTGATTTAGACTCATAAATCAGAATAGAATCATCCTGAAGTTGAATCAATATCATTGGAGTTATGATGAAGAAGTTATCCCACTTTTAACCAAAGTGATTCCAGTTTGCCCTATTTGGAGATTTGGCAATTTCTTCTTGATACTAATAAAACCAGAATGAATTACGATGTAAGAAGCTTGATTTGTACTTATAAATCAGTGTAGAACCACCCTGAAGTTGAAGCAAAATCATAGGAGTTATGATGAAGAAGTTATCCCACTTTTAACCGAAGTGACTCCAGTTTATCCTGTTTGGAGATTTGGAATTTTTTTCTTGATTCTAATCAAACCAGAATGAATCAAGATGTAAGAATCTTGATTTGAACTCATAAATCAGAGTAGAATCACCCTGAAGTTGAATCAAGATCATAGGAGTTATGATGAAGAAGTTATCCCACTTTTAACCGAAGTGATTCCAGTTTACCTTGTTTGGAGATTTGGCAATTTCTTCTTGATTCTAATCAAACCAGAACGAATCAAGATGTAAGAATCTTGATTTGGACTTAAAAATCAGTGTAGAACCACCCTGAAGTTGAAGCAAAATCATAGGAGTTATGATGAAGAAGTTATCCCACTTTTAACCGAAGTGATTCCAGTTTGCCCTGTTTGGAGATTTGGCAATTTCTTCTTGATACTAATAAAACCAGAATGAATCACGATGTAAGAAGCTTGATTTGAACTCATAAATCAGTGTAGAATCACCCTGAAGTTGAATCAAGATCATAGGAGTTATGATGAAGAAGTTATCTCACTTTTAACCGAAGTGATTCCAGTTTACCCTGTTTGGAGATTTGGCAATTTCTTCTTGATTCTAATCAAACCAGAATGAATCAAGATGTAAGAAGCTTGATTTGGACTCATAAATCAGTGGATAATCACCCTGAAGTTGAATCAATATCATAGGAGTTATGATGAAGAAGTTATTCCACTTTTAACCGAAGTGATTCTAGTTTATCCTGTTTGGAGATTTGGCAATTTCTTCTTGATTCTAATCAAACCAGAATGAATCAAGATGTAAGAAGCTTGATTTGGACTACTTAATAAGTGGAAAATCACCCTGAAGTTGAATCAATATCATTGGACTTATGATGAAGAAGTTATTCCACCTTTAACCGAAGTGATTCCAGTTTTTCCTGTTTGGAGATTTGGCAATTTATTCTTGATACTAATAAAACCAGAATGAATCACGATGTAAGAAGCTTGATTTGGACTCATTAATAAATGTAGAATCACCCTGAAGTTGAAGTAAGATCATAGGAGTTATGATGAAGAAGTTATCCCACTTTTAACCGAAGTGATTCCAGTTTGCCCTATTTGGAGATTTGGTAATTTCTTCTTGACACTAATAAAACCAGAATGAATCACGATGTAAGAAGCTTTATTTGGACTCATAAATCAGTGTAGAACCACCCTGAAGTTGAAGCAAGATCATAGGACTTATGATGAAGAAGTTATCCCACTTTTAACCGAAGTGACTCCAGTTTACCTTGTTTGGAGATTTGGCAATTTCTTCTTGATTCTAATCAAACCAGAATGAATCAAGATGTAAGAAGCTTTATTTGGACTCATAAATCAGCGGATAATCACCCTGAAGTTGAATCAATATCATAGGAGTTATGATGAAAATGTTATTCCACTTTTAACCGAAGTGATTCCAGTTTACCCTGTTTGGAGATTTGGCAATTTCTTCTTGATTCTAATCAAACCAGAACGAATCAAGATGTAAGAATCTTGATTTGGACACATAAATCAGTGTAGAATAATCCTGAAGTTGAATCAATATCATTGGAGTTATGATGAAGAAGTTATCCCACTTTTAACCGAAGTGATTCCAGTTTGCCCTATTTGGAGATTTGGCAATTTCTTCTTGACACTAATAAAACCAGAATGAATCACGATGTAAGTAGCTTGATTTGGACTACTTAATCAGTTTAGAATCACCCTGAAGTTGAATCAAGATCATAGGAGTTATGATGAAGAAGTTATCCCACTTTTAACCGAAGTAACTCCAGTTTACCCTTTTTGGAGATTTGGCAATTTCTTCTTGATTCTAATCAAACCAGAATAAATCAAGATGTAAGAAGCTGGATTTGGACTCATAAATCATTATAGAATCATCCTGAAGTTGAATCAATATCATTGGAGTTATGATGAAGAAGTTATCCCACTTTTAACCGAAGTTATTCCAGTTTGCCCTGTTTGGAGAGTTGGCAATTTCTTCTTGATACTAATAAAACAAGAATGAATCACGATGAAAGAAGATTGATTTGGACTCATAAATCAGTGTAGAATCACCCTGAAGTAGAATCAAGATCATAGGAGTTATGGTGAAGAAGTTATTCCACTTTTAACCGAAGTGACTCCAGTTTACAATGTTTGGAGATTTGGCAATTTCTTCTTGATTCTAATCAAACCAGAATGAATCAAGATGTAAGAAGCTTTATTTGGAATCATAAATCAATGGATAATCACCCTGAAGTTGAATCAATATCATAAGAGTTATGATGATGATGTTATTCCACTTTTAACAGAATTGATTCTAGTTTACCCTTTTTGGAGATTTGGCAATTTCTTCTTGATTCTAATCAAAACAGAATGAATAAAGATGTAAGAATCTTGATTTGGACTAATACATCAGTGTAGAATCATCCTGAAGTTGAATCAATATCATTGGACTTATGATGAAGAAGTTATCCCACTTTTAACCGAAGTGATTCCAGTTTTTCCTATTTGGAGATTTGGCAATTTATTCTTGATATTAATAAAACAAGAATGAATCACGATGTAAGAAGCTTGATTTGGACTCATTAATCAATGTAGAATCACCCTGAAGTTGAAGTAAGATCATAGGAGTTATGATGAAGAAGTTATCTCACTTTTAACCGAAGTGATTCCAGTTTGCCCTATTTGGAGATTTGGCAATTTCTTCTTGACACTAATAAAACCAGAATGAATCACGATGTAAGAAGCTTGATTTGGACTCATAAATCAGTGTAGAACCACCCTGAAGTTGAAGCAAGATCATAGGAGTTATGATGAAGAAGTTATCCCACTTTTAACCGAAGTGACTCCAGTTTACCTTGTTTGGAGATTTGGCAATTTCTTCTTGATTCTAATCAAACCAGAATGAATCAAGATGTAAGAAGCTTGATTTGGACTCATAAATCAGCGGATAATCACCCTGAAGTTGAATCAATATCATAGGAGTTATGATGAAGATGTTTTTCCACTTTTAACCGAAGTGATTCCAGTTTACCCTGTTTGGAGATTTGGTAATTTCTTCTTGATTCTAATCAAACCAGAACGAATCAAGATGTAAGAATCTTGATTTGGACACATAAATCAGTGTAGAATAATCCTGAAGTTGAATCAATATCATTGGAGTTATGATGAAGAAGTTATCCCACTTTTAACCGAAGTGATTCCAGTTTGCCCTATTTGGAGATTTGGCAAATTCTTCTTGACACTAATAAAACCAGAATGAATCACGATGTAAGTAGCTTGATTTGAACTACTTAATCAGTTTAGAATCACCCTGAAGTTGAATCAAGATCATAGGAGTTATGATGAAGAAGTTATCCCACTTTTAACCGAAGTAACTCCAGTTTACCCTTTTTGGAGATTTGGCAATTTCTTCTTGATTCTAATCAAACCAGAATAAATCAAGATGTAAGAATCTGGATTTGGACTCATAAATCATTATAGAATCATCCTGAAGTTGAATCAATATCATTGGAGTTATGATGAAGAAGTTATCCCACTTTTAACCGAAGTTATTCCAGTTTGCCCTGTTTGGAGAGTTGGCAATTTCTTCTTGATACTAATAAAACAAGAATGAATCACGATGAAAGAAGCTTGATTTGGACTCATAAATCAGTGTAGAATCACCCTGAAGTAGAATCAAGATCATAGGAGTTATGGTGAAGAAGTTATTCCACTTTTAACCGAAGTGACTCCAGTTTACAATGTTTGGAGATTTGGCAATTTCTTCTTGATTCTAATCAAACCAGAATGAATCAAGATGTAAGAAGCTTTATTTGGACTCATAAATCAGTGGATAATCACCCTGAAGTTGAATCAATATCATAAGAGTTATGATGATGATGTTATTCCACTTTTAACAGAATTGATTCTAGTTTACCCTTTTTGGAGATTTGGCAATTTCTTCTTGATTCTAATCAAAACAGAATGAATAAAGATGTAAGAATCTTGATTTGGACTAATACATCAGTGTAGAATCATCCTGAAGTTGAATCAATATCATTGGACTTATGATGAAGAAGTTATCCCACTTTTAACCGAAGTGATTCCAGTTTTCCCTATTTGGAGATTTGGCAATTTATTCTTGATATTAATAAAACAAGAATGAATCACGATGTAAGAAGCTTGATTTGGACTCATTAATCAATGTAGAATCACCCTGAAGTTGAAGTAAGATCATAGGAGTTATGATGAAGAAGTTATCTCACTTTTAACCGAGGTGATTCCAGTTTGCCCTATTTGGAGATTTGGCAATTTCTTCTTGACACTAATAAAACCAGAATGAATCACGATGTAAGAAGCTTGATTTGGACTCATAAATCAGTGTAGAACCACCCTGAAGTTGAAGCAAGATCATAGGAGTTATGATGAAGAAGTTATCCCACTTTTAACCGAAGTGACTCCAGTTTACCTTGTTTGGAGATTTGGAAATTTCTTCTTGATTCTAATCAAACCAGAATAATCAAGATGTAAGAAGCTTTATTTGGACTCATAAATCAGTGGATAATCACCCTGAAGTTAAATAAATATCAAAGGAGTTATGATGAAGATGTTATTCCACTTTTAACCGAAGTGATTCTAGTTTACCCTGTTTGGAGATTTGGCAATTTCTTCTTCATTCTAATCAAAAAAGATTGAATCGAGATGTAAGAATCTTGATTTCGACTCATAAATCAGTGTAGAATCATCCTGAAGATGAATCAATATCATTGGAGTTATGATGAAGAAGGTATCCCACTTTTAACCGAAGTGATTCCAGTTTCCCTATTTGGAGATTTGACAATTTCTTCTTGACACTAATAAAACCAGAATGAATCACGATGTAAGAAGCTTGATTTGGACTACTTAATCAGATTAGAATCATCCTGAAGTTGAATCAAGATCATAGGAGTTATGATGAAGAAGTTATCCCACTTTTAACCGAAGTAACTCCAGTTTACCCTGTTTGGAGATTTGGCAATTTCTTCTTGATTCTAATCAAACCAGAATGAATCAAGCTGTAAGAAGCTGGATTTGCAATCGTAAATCAGTATAGAATCATTCTGAAGTTGAATCAATATCATTGGAGTTATGATGAAGAAGTTATCCCACTTTTAACCGAAGTGATTCCAGTTTGTCCTATTTGGAGATTTGGCAATTTCTTCTTGACACTAATAAAACCAGAATGAATCACGATGTAAGTAGCTTGATTTGAACTACTTAATCAGTTTAGAATCACCCTGAAGTTGAATCAAGATCATAGGAGTTATGATGAAGAAGTTATCCCACTTTTAACCGAAGTAACTCCAGTTTACCCTTTTTGGAGATTTGGCAATTTCTTCTTGATTCTAATCAAACCAGAATAAATCAAGATGTAAGAATCTGGATTTGGACTCATAAATCATTATAGAATCATCCTGAAGTTGAATCAATATCATTGGAGTTATGATGAAGAAGTTATCCCACTTTTAACCGAAGTTATTCCAGTTTGCCCTGTTTGGAGAGTTGGCAATTTCTTCTTGATACTAATAAAACAAGAATGAATCACGATGAAAGAAGCTTGATTTGGACTCATAAATCAGTGTAGAATCACCCTGAAGTAGAATCAAGATCATAGGAGTTATGGTGAAGAAGTTATTCCACTTTTAACCGAAGTGACTCCAGTTTACCATGTTTGGAGATTTGGCAATTTCTTCTTGATTCTAATCAAACCAGAATGAATCAAGATGTAAGAAGCTTTATTTTGACTCATAAATCAGTGGATAATCACCCTGAAGTTGAATCAATATCATAAGAGTTATGATGATGATGTTATTCCACTTTTAATAGAATTGATTCTAGTTTACCCTTTTTGGAGATTTGACAATTTCTTCTTGATTCTAATCAAAACAGAATGAATAAAGATGTAAGAATCTTGATTTGGACTAATACATCAGTGTAGAATCATCCTGAAGTTGAATCAATATCATTGGACTTATGATGAAGAAGTTATCCCACTTTTAACCGAAGTGATTCCAGTTTTCCCTATTTGGAGATTTGGCAATTTATTCTTGATATTAATAAAACAAGAATGAATCACGATGTAAGAAGCTTGATTTGGACTCATTAATCAATGTAGAATCACCCTGAAGTTGAAGTAAGATCATAGGAGTTATGATGAAGATGTTATCTCACTTTTAACCGAGGTGATTCCAGTTTGCCCTATTTGGAGATTTGGCAATTTCTTCTTGACACTAATAAAACCAGAATGAATCACGATGTAAGAAGCTTGATTTGGACTCATAAATCAGTGTAGAACCACCCTGAAGTTGAAGCAAGATCATAGGAGTTATGATGAAGAAGTTATCCCACTTTTAACCGAAGTGACTCCAGTTTACCTTGTTTGGAGATTTGGAAATTTCTTCTTGATTCTAATCAAACCAGAATGAATCAAGATGTAAGAAGCTTTATTTGGACTCATAAATCAGTGGATAATCACCCTGAAGTTAAATAAATATCAAAGGAGTTATGATGAAGATGTTATTCCACTTTTAACCGAAGTGATTCTAGTTTACCCTGTTTGGAGATTTGGCAATTTCTTCTTCATTCTAATCAAAAAAGATTGAATCGAGATGTAAGAATCTTGATTTGGACTCATAAATCAGTGTAGAATCATCCTGAAGATGAATCAATATCATTGGAGTTATGATGAAGAAGTTATCCCACTTTTAACCGAAGTGATTCCAGTTTCCCTATTTGGAGATTTGACAATTTCTTCTTGACACTAATAAAACCAGAATGAATCACGATGTAAGAAGCTTGATTTGGACTACTTAATCAGATTAGAATCACCCTGAAGTTGAATCAAGATCATAGGAGTTATGATGAAGAAGTTATCCCACTTTTAACCGAAGTAACTCCAGTTTACCCTGTTTGGAGATTTGGCAATTTCTTCTTGATTCTAATCAAACCAGAATGAATCAAGATGTAAGAAGCTGGATTTGGAATCGTAAATCAGTATAGAATCATTCTGAAGTTGAATCAATATCATTGGAGTTATGATGAAGAAGTTATCCCACTTTTAACCGAAGTGATTCCAGTTTGCCCTGTTTAGAGAGTTGGCAATTTCTTCTGGATACTAATAAAACCAGAATGAATCACGATGTAAGAAGATTGATTTGAACTCATAAATCAGTGTAGAATCACCTTGAAGTTGAATCAAGATCATAGGAGTTATGGTGAAGAAGTTATCCCACTTTTAACCGAAGTGACTCCAGTTTACCATGTTTGGAGATTTGGCAATTTCTTCTTGATTCTAATCGAACCAGAATGAATCAAGATGTCAGAAGCTTTATTTGGACTCATAAATCAGTGGATAATCACCCTGAAGTTGAATCAATATCATAGGAGTTATGATGAAGATGTTATTCCACTTTTAACCGAATTGATTCCAGTTTACCCTATTTGGAGATTTGGCAATTTCTTCTTGATTCTAATCAAACCAGAACGAAGAAAGATGTAAGAATACTGATTTCGACTAATACATCCGTGTAGAATCATCCTGAAGTTGAATCAATATCATTGGACTTATGATGAAGAAGTTATCCCACTTTTAGCCGAAGTGATTCCAGTTTTCCCTGTTTTGAGATTTGGCAATTTATTCTTGATACTAACAAAACCAGAATGAATCAAGATGTAAGAAGCTTGATTTGACTCATTAATCAATGTAGAATCACCCTGAAGTTGAAGTAATATCATAGGAGTTATGATGAAGAAGTTATCCCACTTTTAACCGAAGTGATTCCAGTTTGCCCTATTTGGAGATTTGGCAATTTCTTCTTGACACTAATAAAACCAGAATGAATCACGATGTAAGAAGCTTGATTTGGACACATAAATCAGTGTAGAACCACCCTAAAGTTGAAGCAAGATCATAGGAGTTATGATGAAGAAGTTATCTCACTTTTAACCGAAGTGACTCCAGTTTACCTTGTTTGGAGATTTGGTAATTTCTTCTTGATTCTAATCAAACCAGAATGAATCAAGATGTAAGAAGCTTTAATTGGACTCATAAATCAGTGGATAATCACCCTGAAGTTGAATCAATATCATAGGAGTTATGATGAAGATGTTATTCCACTTTTAACCAAAGTGATTCCAGTTTACCATGTTTGGAGATTTGGCAATTTCTTCTTGATTCTAATCAAACCAGAATGAATAAAGATGTAAGAATATTTATTTGGACTAATACATCAGTGTAGAATCAAACTGAAGTTGAATCAATATCATTGGACTTATGATGAAGAAGTTATCCCACTTTTAGCCGAAGTGATTCCAGTTTTCCCTGTTTTGAGATTTGGCAATTTATTCTTGATACTAACAAAACCAGAATGAATCAAGATGTAAGAAGCTTGATTTTGACTCATTAATCAATGTAGAATCACCCTGAAGTTGAAGTAATATCATAGGAGTTATGATGAAGAAGTTATCCCACTTTTAACCGAAGTGATTCCAGTTTACCCTGTTTGGAGATTTGGCAATTTCTTCTTGATTCTAATCAAACCAGAATGAATAAAGATGTAAGAATATTTATTTGGACTAATACATCAGTGTAGAATCAAACTGAAGTTGAATCAATATCATTGGACTTATGATGAAGAAGTTATCCCACTTTTAGCCAAAATGATTCCAGTTATCCCTGTTTTGAGATTTGGCAATTTATTCTTGATACTAATAAAACCATAATGAATCAAGATGTAAGAAGCTTGATTTGGACTCATTAATCAATGTAGAATCACCTTGAAGTTGAAGTAAGATCATAGGAGTTATGATGAAGAAGTTATCCCACTTTTAACCGAAGTGATTCCAGTTTGCCCTATTTGGAGATTTGGCAATTTCTTCTTGACACTAATAAAACCAGAATGAATCACGATGTAAGAAGCTTTATTTGGACTCATAAATCAGTCTAGAACCACCCTGAAGTTGAAGCAAGATCATAGGAGTTATGATGAACAAGTTATCCCACTTTTAACCGAAGTGACTCCAGTTTACCTTGTTTTGAGATTTGGCAATTTCTTCTTGATTCTAATCAAACCAGAATGAATCAAGATGTAAGAAGCTTTATTTGGACTCATAAATCAGTGGATAATCACCCTGAAGTTGAATCAATATCATAGGAGTTATGATGATGATGTTATTCCACTTTTAACAGAATTGATTCCAGTTTACCCTTTTTTGAGATTTGGCAATTTCTTCTTGATTCTAATCAAAACAGAATGAATAAAGATGTAAGAATCTTTATTTGGACTAATACATCAGTGTAGAATCATCCTGAAGTTGAATCAATATCATTGGACTTATGATGAAGAAGTTATCCCACTTTTAACCGAAGTGATTCCAGTTTTCCCTATTTGGAGATTTGGCAATTTATTCTTGATATTAATAAAACAAGAATGAATCACGATGTAAGAAGCTTGATTTGGACTCATTAATCAATGTAGAATCACCCTGAAGTTGAAGTAAGATCATAGGAGTTATGATGAAGAAGTTATCTCACTTTTAACCGAAGTGACTCCAGTTTACCATGTTTGGAGATTTGGCAATTTCTTCTTGATTCTAATCGAACCAGAATGAATCAAGATGTCAGAAGATTTATTTGGACTCATAAATCAGTGGATAATCACCCTGAAGTTGAATCAATATCATAGGAGTTATGAAGAAGATGTTATTCCACTTTTAACCGAATTGATTCCAGTTTACCCTATTTGGAGATTTGGCAATTTCTTCTTGATTCTAATCAAACCAGAACGAAGAAAGATGTAAGAATACTGATTTCGACTAATACATCCGTGTAGAATCACCCTGAAGTTGAATCAAGATCATAGGAGTTATGATGAAGAAGTTATCCCACTTTTAACCGAAGTGACTCCAGTTTACTCTGTTTGGAGATTTGGCAATTTCTTCTTGATTCTAATGAAACCAGAATGAATCAAGATGTAAGAAGCTAGATTTGGAATCATAAATCAGTATATAATCATTCTGAAGTTGAATCAATATCATTGGAATTATGACGAAGAAGTTATCCCACTTTTAACCGAAGTGATTCCAGTTTGCCCTGTTTGGAGAGTTGGCAATTTCTTCTTGATACTAATAAAACCAGAATGAATCACGATGTAAGAAGATTGATTTGAACTCATAAATCAGTGTAGAATCACCTTGAAGTTGAATCAAGATCATAGGAGTTATGGTGAAGAAGTTATCCCACTTTTAACCGAAGTGACTCCAGTTTACCATGTTTGGAGATTTGGCAATATCTTCTTGATTCTAATCAAACCAGAATGAATCAAGATGTCAGAAGCTTTATTTGGACTCATAAATCAGTGGATAATCACCCTGAAGTTGAATCAATATCATAGGAGTTATGATGAAGATGTTATTCCACTTTTAACCGAATTGATTCCAGTTTACCCTATTTGGAGATTTGGCAATTTCTTCTTGATTCTAATCAAACCAGAACGAAGAAAGATGTAAGAATACTGATTTCGACTAATACATCCGTGTAGAATCATCCTGAAGTTGAATCAATATCATTGGACTTATGATGAAGAAGTTATCCCACTTTTAGCCGAAGTGATTCGAGTTTTCCCTGTTTTGAGATTTGGCAATTTATTCTTGATACTAACAAAACCAGAATGAATCAAGATGTAAGAAGCTTGATTTTGACTCATTAATCAATGTAGAATCACCCTGAAGTTGAAGTAATATCATAGGAGTTATGATGAAGAAGTTATCCCACTTTTAACCGAAGTAATTCCAGTTTGCCATATTTGGAGATTTAACAATTTCTTCTTGACACTAATAAAACCAGAATGAATCACGATGTAAGAAGCTTGATTTTGACTCATTAATCAATGTAGAATCACCCTGAAGTTGAAGTAATATCATAGGAGTTATGATGAAGAAGTTATCCCACTTTTAACCGAAGTGATTCCAGTTTACCCTGTTTGGAGATTTGGCAATTTCTTCTTGATTCTAATCAAACCAGAATGAATAAAGATGTAAGAATATTTATTTGTACTAATACATCAGTGTAGAATCAAACTGAAGTTGAATCAATATCATTGGACTTATGATGAAGAAGTTATCCCACTTTTAGCCAAAGTGATTCCAGTTTTCCCTGTTTTGAGATTTGGCAATTTATTCTTGATACTAATAAAACCATAATGAATCAAGATGTAAGAAGCTTGATTTGGACTCATTAATCAATGTAGAATCACCTTGAAGTTGAAGTAAGATCATAGGAGTTATGATGAAGAAGTTATCCCACTTTTAACCGAAGTAACTCCAGTTTACCCTGTTTGGAGATTTGACAATTTCTTCTTGATTATAATCAAACCAGAATAAATAAAGATGTAAGAATACTGATTTCGACTAATACATCCGTGTAGAATCATCCTGAAGTTGAATCAATATCATTGGACTTATGATGAAGAAGTTATCCCACTTTTAGCCGAAGTGATTCGAGTTTTCCCTGTTTTGAGATTTGGCAATTTATTCTTGATACTAACAAAACCAGAATGAATCAAGATGTAAGAAGCTTGATTTTGACTCATTAATCAATGTAGAATCACCCTGAAGTTGAAGTAATATCATAGGAGTTATGATGAAGAAGTTATCCCACTTTTAACCGAAGTTATTCCAGTTTGCCCTATTTGGAGATTTGACAATTTCTTCTTGACACTAATAAAACCAGAATGAATCACGATGTAAGAAGCTTGATTTGGACACATAAATCAGTGTAGAACCACCCTAAAGTTGAAGCAAGATCATAGGAGTTATGATGAAGAAGTTATCTCACTTTTAACCGAAGTGACTCCAGTTTACCTTGTTTGGAGATTTGGTAATTTCTTCTTGATTCTAATCAAACCAGAATGAATCAAGATGTAAGGAGCTTTAATTGGACTCATAAATCAGTGGATAATCACCCTGAAGTTGAATCAATATCATAGGAGTTATGATGAAGATGTTATTCCACTTTTAACCGAAGTGATTCTAGTTTACCCTGTTTGGAGATTTGGCAATTTCTTCTTGATTCTAATCAAACCAGAATGAATAAAGATGTAAGAATATTTATTTGGACTAATACATCAGTGTAGAATCAAACTGAAGTTGAATCAATATCATTGGACTTATGATGAAGAAGTTATCCCACTTTTAGCCGAAGTGATTCCAGTTTTCCCTGTTTTGAGATTTGGCAATTTATTCTTGATACTAACAAAACCAGAATGAATCAAGATGTAAGAAGCTTGATTTGGACTCATTAATCAATGTAGAATCACCCTGAAGTTGAAGTAATATCATAGGAGTTATGATGAAGAAGTTATCCCACTTTTAACCGAAGTGATTCCAGTTTGCCCTATTTGGAGATTTGGCAATTTCTTCTTGACACTAATAAAACCAGAATGAATCACGATGTAAGAAGCTTGATTTGGACACATAAATCAGTGTAGAACCACCCTAAAGTTGAAGCAAGATCATAGGAGTTATGATGAAGAAGTTATCTCACTTTTAACCGAAGTGACTCTAGTTTACCTTTTTTGGAGATTTGGTAATTTCTTCTTGATTCTAATCAAACCAGAATGAATCAAGATGTAAGAAGCTTTAATTGGACTCATAAATCAGTGGATAATCTCCCTGAAGTTGAATCAATATCATAGGAGTTATGATGAAGATGTTATTCCACTTTTAACCGAAGTGATTCCAGTTTACCCTGTTTGGAGATTTGGCAATTTCTTCTTGATTCTAATCAAACCAGAATGAATAAAGATGTAAGAATATTGATTTGGACTAATACATCAGTGTAGAATCAAACTGAAGTTGAATCAATATCATTGGACTTATGATGAAGAAGTTATCCCACTTTTAGCCAAAGTGATTCCAGTTTTCCCTGTTTTGAGATTTGGCAATTTATTCTTGATACTAATAAAACCATAATGAATCAAGATGTAAGAAGCTTGATTTGGACTCATTAATCAATGTAGAATCACCCTTGAAGTTGAAGTAAGATCATAGGAGTTATGATGAAGAAGTTATCCCACTTTTACCCGAAGTGATTCTAGTTTGCCCTATTTGGAGATTTGGCAATTTCTTCTTGACACTAATAAAACCAGAATGAATCACGATGTAAGAAGCTTTATTTGGACTCATAAATCAGTCTAGAACCACCCTGAAGTTGAAACAAGATCATAGGAGTTATGATGAACAAGTTATCCCACTTTTAACCGAAGTGACTCCAGTTTACCTTGTTTTGAGATTTTGCAATTTCTTCTTGATTCTAATCAAACCAGAATGAATCAAGATGTAAGAAGCTTTATTTGGACTCATAAATCAGTGGATAATCACCCTGAAGTTGAATCAATATCATAGGAGTTATGATGATGATGTTATTCCACTTTTAACAGAATTGATTCCAGTTTACCCTTTTTGGAGATTTGGCAATTTCTTCTTGATTCTAATCAAAACAGAATGAATAAAGATGTAAGAATCTTTATTTGGACTAATACATCAGTGTAGAATCATCCTGAAGTTGAATTAATATCATTGGACTTATGATGACGAAGTTATCCCACTTTTAACCGAAGTGATTCCAGTTTGCCCTATTTGGAGATTTGGCAGTTTATTCTTGATACTAATAAAACCAGAATGAATCACGATGTAAGAAGCTTGATTTGGACTCATAAATCAGTTTAGAATCACCCTGAAGTTGAATCAAGATCATAGGAGTTATGATGAAGAAGTTATCCCACTTTTAACCGAAGTGATTCATGTTTACCCTGTTTGAAGATTTGACAATTTCTTCTTGATAGAAATAAAACCAGAATGAATCACGATGTAAGAATCTTGATTTGGACTCATAAATCAGTTTATAATCACCCTGAAGTTGAATCAAGATCATAGGAGTTATGATGAAGAAGTTATCCCACTTTTAACCGAAGTGATTCCAGTTACCCTGTTTGGAGATTTAGGAATTTCTTCTTGGTTCTAATCAAACCAGAATGAATCAAGATGTAAGAAGCTCTATTTTGACTCATAAATCAGTGGAGAATCATCCTGAAGTTGAATCAATATCATTGGAGTTATGATGAAGAAGTTATCCCACTTTTAACCGAAGTGATTCAAGTTTGCCCTATTTGGAGATTTGATAATTTCTTCTTTATACTAATAAACAAGAATGAACCATGATGTAAGAAGCTTGATTTGGACTCATAAATCAGTTTATAATCAACATGAAGTTGAATCAAGATCATAGGAGTTATGATGAAGAAGTTATCCCCACTTTTAACCGAAGTGACTTCAGTATACCCTGTTTGGAGATTTGACAATTTCTTCTTGATATTAATCAAACCAGAATGAAACAAGATGTAAGAAGCTTGATTTGGACTCATAAATCAGTTAGAATCATCCCTGAAGTTTGAATCAAGTATCATTGGAGTTATGATGAAGAAGTTATCCCACTTTTAACCGAAGTGATTCCAGTTTACCCCTGTTTGGAGATTTGGCAATTTCTTCTTGATATCTAATAAAACAGAATGAATCAAGATGTAAGAAGCTTGATTTGGACTCATAAATCAGTGTAGAATCACCCTGAAGTTGAATCAAGATCATAGGAGTTATGATGAAGAAGTTATCCCACTTTTAACCGAAGTGACTCCAGTTTACCTTGTTTGGAGATTTGGCAATTTTCTTCTTGATTCTAATCAAACCAGAATGAATCAAGATGTAAAAGTTTATTTGGACTCATAAATCAGTGTAGAATCATCCTAAACTTGAATCAATATCATTGGATTTATGATGAAGAAGTTATCCCACTTTTAACCGAGGTGATCCCAATTAACCCAATTTGGAGATTTGGCAATTTCTTCTTGATTCTAATCAAACCAGAATGAATCAAGATTTAAGAATCTTGATTTGTACTCATAAATCAGTGTAGAATCATCCTGAAGTTGAATCAATATCATTGGACTTATGATCAAGAAGTTATCCCACTTTTAACCGAAGTGATTCTAGTTTGCCCTGTTTGGAAATTTGGCAATTTATTCTTGATACTAATAAAACCAGAATGAATCACGATGTAAGAAACTTGATTTGGACTCATAAATCAGTGTAGAACCACCCTGAAGTTGAATCAAGATTATAGGAATTATGGTGAAGAAGTTATCCCACTTTTAACCGAGGTGACTCCAGTTTACTATGTTTGGAGATTTGGCAATTTCTTCTTGATTCTAATCAAACCAGAATGAATCAAGATGTAAGAAGATTTATTTGGACTCATAAATCAGTGGATAATCACCCTGAAGTTGAATCAATATCATAGGAGTTATGATGAAGATGTTATTCCACTTTTAACCGAAGTGATTCCACTTTACATTGTTGGGAGATTTGGCAAATTCTTCTTGATTCTAATCAAACCAGAATGAATCAAGATGTAAGAATCTTGATTTGGACTAATAAATCAGTGTAGAATCATCCTGATTTTGAATCAATATCATTGGACTTATGATGAAGAAGTTATCCCAGTTTTAACCGAAGTGATCCCAGTTAACCATGTTTGGAGATTTGGCAATTTCTTCTTGATACTAACAAAACCAGAATGAATCAAGATGTAAGAAGCTTGATTTGGAATCATTAATCAATGTAGAATCACCCTGAAGTTGAAGTAATATCATAGGAGTTATGATGAAGAAGTTATCCCACTTTTAACCGAAGTGATTCCAGTTTGCCCTGTTTGGAGAGTTGGCAATTTCTTCTTGATACTAATAAAACCAGAATGAATCACGATGTAAGAAGATTGATTTGAACTCATAAATCAGTGTAGAATCACCTTGAAGTTGAATCAAGATCATAGGAGTTATGGTGAAGAAGTTATCCCACTTTTAACCGAAGTGACTCCAGTTTACCATGTTTGGAGATTTGGCAATTTCTTCTTGATTCTAATCAAACCAGAATGAATCAAGATGTCAGAAGCTTTATTTGGACTCATAAGCCAGTGGATAATCACCCTAAAGTTGAATCAATATCATAGGAGTTATGATGAAGATGTTATTCCACTTTTAACCGAATTGATTCCAGTTTACCCTATTTGGAGATTTGGCAATTTCTTCTTGATTCTAATCAAACCAGAACGAAGAAAGATGTAAGAATACTGATTTCGACTAATACATCCGTGTAGAATCATCCTGAAGTTGAATCAATATCATTGGACTTATGATGAAGAAGTTATCCCACTTTTAGCCGAAGTGATTCGAGTTTTCCCTGTTTTGAGATTTGGCAATTTATTCTTGATACTAACAAAACCAGAATGAATCAAGATGTAAGAAGCTTGATTTTGACTCATTAATCAATGTAGAATCACCCTGAAGTTGAAGTAATATCATAGGAGTTATGATGAAGAAGTTATCCCACTTTTAACCGAAGTTATTCCAGTTTGCCCTATTTGGAGATTTGACAATTTCTTCTTGACAATAATAAAACCAGAATGAATCACGATGTAAGAAGCTTGATTTGGACACATAAATCAGTGTAGAACCACCCTAAAGTTGAAGCAAGATCATAGGAGTTATGATGAAGAAGTTATCTCACTTTTAACCGAAGTGACTCCAGTTTACCTTGTTTGGAGATTTGGTAATTTCTTCTTGATTCTAATCAAACCAGAATGAATCAAGATGTAAGAAGCTTTAATTGGACTCATAAATCAGTGGATAATCACCCTGAAGTTGAATCAATATCATAGGAGTTATGATGAAGATGTTATTCCACTTTTAACCGAAGTGATTCCAGTTTACCCTGTTTGGAGATTTGGCAATTTCTTCTTGATTCTAATCAAACCAGAATGAATAAAGATGTAAGAATATTTATTTGGACTAATACATCAGTGTAGAATCAAACTGAAGTTGAATCAATATCATTGGACTTATGATGAAGAAGTTATCCCACTTTTAGCCGAAGTGATTCCAATTTTCCCTGTTTTTAGATTTGGCAATTTATTCTTGATACTAATAAAACCAGAATGAATCAAGATGTAAGAAGCTTGATTTGGACTCATTAATCAATGTAGAATCACCCTGAAGTTGAAGTAAGATCATAGGAGTTATGATGAAGAAGTTATCCCACTTTTAACCGAAGTGATTCCAGTTTACCCTATTTGGAGATTTGGCAATTTCTTCTTGACACTAATAAAACCAGAAAATCACGATGTAAGAAGCTTGATTTGGACTCATAAATCAGTGTAGAATCACCCTGAAGTTGAATCAAGATAATAGGAGTTATGGTGAAGAAGTTATCCCACTTTTAACCGAAGTGACTCCAGTTTACCATGTTTGGAGATTTGGCAATTTCTTCTTGATTCTAATCAAACCAGAATGAGTCAAGATGTAAGAAGCTTTATTTGGACTCATAAATCATTGGATAATCACCCTGAAGTTGAATCAATATCAAAGGAGTTATGATGAAGATGTTATTCCACTTTTAACAGAATTGATTCCAGTTTACCTGTTTGGAGATTTGGCAATTTCTTCTTGATTCTAATCAAAAAAGAATGAATAAAGATGTAAGAATCTTGATTTGGAGTAATAAATCAGTGTAAAATCATCCTGAAGTTGTATCAATATCATTGGACTTATGATGAAGAAGTTATCCCACTTTTAACCGAAGTGATTCCAGTTTTCCCTATTTGGAGATTTGGCAATTTATTCTTGATACTAATAAAACTAGAATTAATCACGATGTAAGAAGCTTGATTTGGACTCATTAATCAATGTAGAATCACCCTGAAGTTGAAGTAAGATCATAGGAGTCATGATGAAGAAGTTATCTCACTTTTAACCGAAGTGTTTCCAGTTTGCCCTATTTGGAGATTTGGCAATTTCTTCTTGACACTAATAAAACCAGAATGAATCACGATGTAAGAAGCTTGATTTGGACTCATAAATCAGTGTAGAACCACCCTGAAGTTGAAGCAAGGTCATAGGAGTTATGATGAAGAAGTTATCGCACTTTTAACCGAAGTGACTCCAGTTTACCTTGTTTGGAGATTTGGTAATTTCTTCTTGATTCTAATCAAACCAGAATGAATCAAGATGTAAGAAGCTTTAATTGGACTCATAAATCAGTGGATAATCACCCTGAAGTTGAATCAATATCATTGGACTTATGATGAAGAAGTTATCCCACTTTTAGCTGCAGTGATTCCAGTTTACCCTGTTTGGAGATTTGGCAATTTCTTCTTGATACTAATAAAACCAGAATGAATCACGATATAAGAATCTTAATTTGGACTCATTAATCAATGTAGAATCACCCTGAAGTTGAAGCAAGATCATAGGAGTTATGGTGAAGAAGTTATCCCACTTTTAACCGAAGTGACTCCAGTTTACCTTGTTTGGAGATTTGGTAATTTCTTCTTGATTCTAATCAAACCAGAATGAATCAAGATTTAAGAAGCTTTACTTGGACTCATAAATCAGTGGATAATCACCCTGAAGTTGAATCAAGATTTAAGAAGCTTTAATTGGACTAATAAATCAGTGTAGAATCATCCTGAATTTGAATCAATATCATTGGACTTATGATGAAGAAGTTATCCCACTTTTAGCCGAAGTGATTTCAGTTTTCCCTGTTTTGAGATTTGGCGATTTATTCTTGATACTAATAAAACCAGAATGAATCAAAATGTAAGAAGCTTGATTTGGACTCATTAATCAATGTAGAATCACCCTGAAGTTGAAGTAATATCATAGGAGTTATGATGAAGAAGTTATCCCACTTTTAACCGAAGTGATTCCAGTTTACCTTGTTTTGAGATTTGGCAATTTCTTCTTGATTCTAATCAAACCAAAATGAATCAAGATGTAAGAAGATTTATTTGGACTCATAAATCAGTGGATAATCACCCTGAAGTTGAATCAATATCATAGGAGTTATGATGAAGATGTTATTCCACTTTTAACCGAAGTGATTCCAGTTTACCCTGTTTGGAGATTTGGCAATTTCTTCTTGATTCTAATCAAACCAGAATGAACAAAGATGTAATAATATTGCTTTGGACTAATACATCAGTGAATAATCATCCTGAAGTTGAATCAATATCATTGGACTTATGATGAAGAAGTTATCCCACTTTTAGCCGAAGTGATTCCAGTTTTCCCTGTTTTTAGATTTGGCAATTTATTCTTGATACTAATAAAACAAGAATGAATCAAGATGTAAGAAGCTTGATTTGGACTCATTAATCAATGTAGAATCACCCTGAAGTTGAAGCAAGATCATAGGAGTTATGATGAAGAAGTTATCCCACTTTTAACCGAAGTGACTCCAGTTTACCTTGTTTGGAGATTTGACAATTTCTTCTTGATTCTAATCAAACCAGAATGAATCAAGATGTAAGAAGCTTTATTTTGACTCATAAATCAGTGGATAATTACCCTGAAGTTAAATAAATATCAAAGGAGTTATGATGAAGATGTTACTCCACTATTAACCGAAGTGATTCCAGTTTACCCTGTTTGGAGATTTGGCAATTTCTTCTTCATTCTAATCAAACCAGAACGAATCGAGATGTAAGAATCTTGATTTGGACTCAAAAATCATTGTAGAATCATCCTGAAGTTGAATCAATATCATTGGAGTTATGATGAAGAAGTTATCCCACTTTTAACCGAAGTGATTCCAGTTTCCCTATTTGGAGATTTGGCAATTTCTTCTTGACACTAATAAAACCAGAATGAATCACGATGTAAGAAGCTTGTTGGACTACTTAATCAGATTAGAATCACCCTGAAGTTGAATCAAGATCATAGGAGTTATGATGAAGAAGTTATCCCACTTTTAACCGAAGTAACTCCTGTTTACCCTGTTTGGAGATTTGGCAATTTCTTCTTGATTCTAATTAAACCAGAATGAATAAAGATGTAAGAAGCTGGATTTGGACTCATAAATCAGTATAGAATCATCCTGAAGTTGAATCAATATCATTGGAGTTATGATGAAGAAGTTATCACACTTTTAACCGAAATGATTCCAGTTTGCCCTGTTTGGAGAGTTGGCAATTTCTTCTTGATACTAATAAAACCAGAATGAATCACGATGTAAGAAGCTTGATTTGAACTCATAAATCAGTGTAGAATCACCCTGAAGTTGAATCAAGATCATATGAGTTATGGTGAAGAAGTTATCCCACTTTTAAACGAAGTGACTCCAGTTTACCATGTTTGGAGATTTGGCAATTTCTTCTTGATTCTAATCAAACCAGAATGAATAAAGATGTCAGAAGCTTTATTTGGACTCATAAATCAGTGGATAATCACCCTGAAGTTGAATCAATATCATAGGAGTTATGATTAAGATGTTATTCGACTTTTAACCGAATTGATTCCAGTTTACCCTGTTTGGAGATTTGGTAATTTCTTCTTGATTCTAATCAAACCAGAATGAATAAAGATGTAAGAATACTGATTTCGACTAATACATCCGTGTAGAATCATCCTGAAGTTGAATCAATATCATTGGACTTATGATGAAGAAGTTATCCCACTTTTAGCCGAAGTGATTCCAGTTTTCCTTGTTTTGAGATTTGGCAATTTATTCTTGATACTAACAAAACCAGAATGAATCAAGATGTAAGAAGCTTGATTTGGACTCATTAATCAATGTAGAATCACCCTGAAGTTGAAGTAATATCATAGGAGTTATGATGAAGAAGTTATCCCACTTTTAACCGAAGTGATTCCAGTTTGCCCTATTTGGAGATTTGGCAGTTTATTCTTGATACTAATAAAACCAGAATGAATCACGATGGAAGAAGATTGATTTGGACTCATTAATCAGTTTAGAATCACCCTGAAATTGAATCAAGATCATAGGAGTTATGATGAAGAAGTTATCCCACTTTTAACCGAAGTGACTCCAGTTTATCCTGTTTGGAGATTTGGCAATTTCTTCTTGATTCTAATCAAACCAGAATGAATCAAGATGTAAGAAGCTTTATTTGGACTCATAAATCAGTGGATAATCACCCTAAAGTTGAATCAATATCTTAGGAGTTATGATGAAGATGTTATTCCACTTTTAACAGAATTGATTCCAGTTTACCCTGTTTGGAGATTTGGTAATTTCTTCTTGATTCTAATCAAAACAGAATGAATAAAGATGTAAGAATCTTGATTTGGACTAATACATCAGTGTAGAATCATCCTGAAGTTGAATCAATATCATTGGACTTATGATGAAGAAGTTATCCCACTTTTAACCAAAGTGATTCAAGTTTTCCCTATTTGGAGATTTGGCAATTTATTCTTGATACTAATAAAACCAGAATGAAACACGATGTAAGAAGCTTGATTTGGACTCATAAATCAGTGTAGAACCACCCTGAAGTTGAAGCAAGATCATAGGAGTTATGATGAAGAAGTTATCCCACTTTTAACCGAAGTGACTCCAGTTTACCTTGTTTGGAGATTTGGCAATTTCTTCTTGATTCTAATCAAACCAGAATGAATCAAGATGTAAGAAGCTTTATTTGGACTCATAAATCAGTGGATAATCACCATGAAGTTAAATAAATATCAAAGGAGTTATGATGAAGATGTTATTCCACTTTTAACCAAAGTGATTCCAGTTTACCCTGTTTGGAGATTTGACAATTTCTTCTTCATTCTAATCAAACCAGAACGAATCGAGATGTAAGAATCTTGATTTGGACTCACAAATCAGTGTAGAATCATCCTGAAGTTGAATCAATATCATTGGACTGATGATGAAGAAGTTATCCCACTTTTAGCCGAAGTGATTTCAGTTTTCCCTGTTTTGAGATTTGGCAATTTATTCTTGATACTAACAAAACCAGAATGAATCAAGATGTAAGAAGCTTGATTTGGAATCATTAATCAATGTAGAATCACCCTGAAGTTGAAGTAATATCATAGGAGTTATGATGAAGAAGTTATCCCACTTTTAACCGAAGTGATTCCAGTTTGCCCTATTTGGAGATTTGGCAATTTCTTCTTGACACTAATAAAACCAGAACGAATCACGATGTAAGAAGCTTGATTTGGACACATAAATCAGTGTAGAACCACCCTAAAGTTGAAGCAAGATAATAGGAGTTATGATGAAGAAGTTATCCCACTTTTAACCGAAGTGACTCCAGTTTACCTTGTTTGGAGATTTGGTAATTTCTTCTTGATTCTAATCAAACCAGAATAAATAAAGATGTACGAAGCTTTACTTGCACTCATAAATCAGTGGATAATCACTCTGAAGTTGAATCAATATCATAGGAGTTATGATGAAGATGTTATTCCACTTTTAACCGAAGTGATTCCAGTTTACCCTGTTTGAAGATTTGGCAATTTCTTCTTGATTCTAATCAAACCAGAATGAATAAAGATGTAAGAATATTGATTTGGACTAATACATCAGTGTAGAATCATCCTGAAGTTGAATCAATATCATTGGACTTATGATGAAGAAGTTATCCCACTTTTAACCGAAGTGACTCCAGTTTACCCTTTTTGGAGATTTGGCAATTTCTTCTTGATTCTAATCAAACCAGAATGAATCAAGATGTAAGAAGCTTGATTTGGACTCATTAATAAATGTAGAATCACCCTGAAGTTGAAGTAAGATCATAGGAGTTATGATGAAGAAGTTATTCCACTTTTAACCGAAGTGATTCCAGTTTACCCTATTTGGAGATTTCGCAATTTCTTCTTGACACTAATAAAACCAAAACGAATCACGATGTAAGAAGCTTGATTTGGACTCATAAATCAGTGTAGAATCGCCCTGAAGTTGAATCAAGATAATAGGAGTTATGGTGAAGAAGTTATCCCACTTTTAACCGAAGTTACTCCAGTTTAACATGTTTGGAGATTTGGCAATTTCTTCTTGATTCTAATCAAACCAGAATGAATCAAGATTTAAGAAGCTTTACTTGGACTCATAAATCAGTGGATAATCACCCTGAAGTTGAATCAATATCATAGGAGTTATGATGAAGATGTTATTCCACTTTTAACCGAAGTGATTCCAGTTTACCCTGTTTGGAGATTGGGCAATTTCTTCTTGATTCTAATCAAACCAGAATGAACAAAGATGTAAGAATATTGATTTGGACTAATAAATCAGTGTAGAATCATCCTGAAGTTGAATCAATATCATTGGACTTATGATGAAGAAGTTATCCCACTTTTAGCCGAAGTGATTCCAGTTTTCCCTGTTTTGAGATTTGGCAATTTATTCTTGATACTAATAAAACCAGAATGAATCAAGATGTAAGAAGCTTGATTTGGACTCATTAATCAATGTAGAATCACCCTGAAGTTGAAGCAAGATCATAGGAGTTATGATGAAGAAGTTATCCCACTTTTAACCGAAGTGACTCCAGTTTACCTTGTTTGGAGATTTGGCAATTTCTTCTTGATTCTAATCAAACCAGAATGAAACAAGATGTAAGAAGCTTTATTTTGACTCATAAATCAGTGGATAATCACCCTGAAGTTAAATAAATATCAAAGGAGTTAAGATGAAGATGTTATTCCACTTTTAACCGAAGTGATTCCAGTTTACCCTGTTTGGAGATTTGGCAATTTCTTCTTCATTCTAATCAAACCAGAACGAATGGAGATGTAAGAATCTTGATTTGGACTCAAAAATCAGTGTAGAATCATCCTGAAGTTGAATCAATATCATTGGAGTTATGATGAAGAAGTTATCCCACTTTTAACCGAAGTGATTCCAGTTTCCCTATTTGGAGATTTGACAATTTCTTCTTGACACTAATAAAACCAGAATAAATCACGATGTAAGAAGATTGATTTGGACTACTTAATCAGATTAGAATCACCCTGAAGTTGAATCAAGATCATAGGAGTTATGATGAAGAAGTTATCCCACTTTTAACCGAAGTAACTCCAGTTTACCCTGTTTGGAGATTTGGCAATTTCTTCTTGATTCTAATCAACCAGAATGAATAAAGATGTAAGAAGCTGGATTTGGACTCATAAATCAGTATAGAATAATCGTGAAGTTGAATCAATATCATTGGAGTTATGATGAAGAAGTTATCCCACTTTTAACCGAAGTGATTCCAGTTTGCCCTGTTTGGAGAGTTGGCAATTTCTTCTTGATACTAATAAAACCAGAATGAATCACGACGTAAGAAGCTTGATTTGAACTCATAAATCAGTGTAGAATCACCCTGAAGTTGAATCAAGATCATAGGAGTTATGGTGAAGAAGTTATCCCACTTTTAACCGAAGTGACTCCAGTTTACCATGTTTGGAGATTTGGCAATTTCTTCTTGATTCTAATCAAACCAGAATGAATAAAGATGTCAGAAGCTTTATTTGGACTCATAAATCAGTGGATAATCACCCTGAAGTTGAATCAATATCATAGGAGTTATGATGAAGATGTTATTCCACTTTTAACCGAAGTTATTCCAGTTTACCCTGTTTGGAGATTTGACAATTTCTTCTTGATTATAATCAAACCAGAATAAATAAAGATGTAAGAATACTGATTTCGACTAATACATCCGTGTAGAATCATCCTGAAGTTGAATCAATATCATTGGACTTATGATGAAGAAGTTATCCCACTTTTAGCCGAAGTGATTCCAGTTTTCCCTGTTTTGAGATTTGGCAATTTATTATTGATACTAACAAAACCAGAATGAATCAAGATGTAAGAAGCTTGATTTGGACTCATTAATCAATTTATAATCACCCTGAAGTTGAAGTAATATCATAGGAGTTATGATGAAGTTATCCCACTTTTAACCGAAGTGATTCCAGTTTGCCCTATTTGGAGATTTGGCAATTTCTTCTTGACACTAATAAAACCAGAATGAATCACGATGTAAGAAGCTTGATTTGGACTCATAAATCAGTGTAGAACCACCCTGAAGTTGAAGCAAGATCATAGGAGTTATGATGAAGAAGTTATCTCACTTTTAACCGAAGTGACTCCAGTTTACCTTGTTTGGAGATTTGGTAATTTCTTCTTGATTCTAATCAAACCAGAATGAATCAAGATGTAAGAAGCTTTACTTGGACTCATAAATCAGTGGATAATCACTCTGAAGTTGAATCAATATCATAGGAGTTAAGATGAAGATGTTATTCCACTTTTAACCGAAGTGATTCCAGTTTACCCTGTTTGGAGATTTGGCAATTTCTTCTTGATTCTAATCAAACCAGAATGAATAAAGATGTAAGAATATTTATTTGGAATAATACATCAGTGTAGAATCATCATGAAATTGAATCAATATCATTGGACTTATGATGAAGAAGTTATCCCACTTTTAGCCGAAGTGATTCCAGTTTTCCCTGTTTTGAGATTTGGCGATTTATTCTTGATACTAATAAAACCAGAATGAATCAAGATGTAAGAAGCTTTATTTTGACTCATTAATCAATTTAGAATCACCCTGAAGTTGAAGTAAGATCATAGGAGTTATGATGAAGAAGTTATCGCACTTTTAATCGAAGTGATTCCAGTTTACCCTATTTGGAGATTTGGCAATTTCTTCTTGACACTAATAAAACCAGAACGAATCATGATGTAAGAAGCTTGATTTGGACTCATAAATCAGTGTAGAATCACCCTGAAGTTGAATCAAGATAATAGGAGTTATGGTGAAGATGTTATCCCACTTTTAACCTAAGTGACTCAGGTTTACCATGTTTGGAGATTTGGCAATTTCTTCTTGATTCTAATCAAACCAGAATGAATCAAGATGTAAGAAGCTTTATTTAGACTCATAAATCAGTGGATAATCACCCTGAAGTTGAATCAATATCATAGGGGTTATGATGAAGATGTTATTCCACTTTTAACAGAATTGATTCCAGTTTACCCTGTTTGGAGATTTGGCAATTTCTTCTTGATTCTAATCAAAACAGAATGAATAAAGATGTGAGAATCTTGATTTGGACTAATACATCAGTTTAGAATCATCCTGAAGTTGAATCAATATCATTGGACTTATGATGAAGAAGTTATCCCACTTTTAACCGAAGTGATTCAAGTTTTCCCTATTTGGAGATTTGGCAAATTATTCTTGATACTAATAAAACCAGAATAAATCACGATGTAAGAAGCTTGATTTGGACTCATTAATCAATGTAGAATCACCCTGAAGTTGAAGTAAGATCATAGGAGTTATGATGAAGAAGTTATCTCACTTTTAACCGAAGTGATTCCAGTTTGCCCTATTTGGAGATTTGGCAATTTCTTCTTGACACTAATAAAACCAGAATGAATCACGATGTAAGAAGCTTGATTTGGACTCATAAATCAGTGTAGAACCACCCTGAAGTTGAAGAAAGATCATAGGAGTTTTGATGAAGAAGTTATCCCACTTTTAACCGAAGTGACTCCAGTTTACCTTGTTTGGAGATTTGGCAATTTCTTCTTGATTCTAATCAAACCAGAATGAATCAAGATGTAAGAAGCTTTATTTGGACTCATAAATCAGTGGATAATCACCCTGAAGTTAAATAAATATCAAAGGAGTTATGATGAAGATGTTATTCCACTTTTAACCGAAGTGATTCCAGTTTACCCTGTTTGGAGATTTGGCAATTTCTTCTTCATTCTAATCAAACCAGAACGAATCGAGATGTAAGAATGTTGATTTGGACTCACAAATCAGTGTAGAATCATCCTGAAGTTGAATCAATATCATTGGAGTTATGATGAAGAAGTTATCCCACGTTTAACCGAAGTGATTCCAGTTTCCCTATTTGGAGATTTGGCAATTTCTTCTTGACACTAATAAAACCAGAATGAATCACGATGTAAGAAGCTTGATTTGGACTACTTAATCAGATTAGAATCACCCTGAAGTTGAATCAAGATCATAGGAGTTATGATGAAGAAGTTATCCCACTTTTAACCGAAGTAACTCCAGTTTACCCTGTTTGGAGATTTGGCAATTTCTTCTTGATTCTAATCAAACCAGAATGAATAAAGATGTAAGAATCTGGATTTGGACTCATAAATCAGTATAGAATCATCCTGAATTTGAATCAATATCATTGGAGTTATGATGAAGAAGTTATCCCACTTTTAACCGAAGTGATTCCAGTTTGCCCTGTTTGGAGAGTTGGCAATTTCTTCTTGATACTAATAAAACCAGAATGAATCACGATGTAAGAAGCTTGATTTGGACTACTTAATCAGATTAGAATCACCCTGAAGTTGTATCAAGATCATAGGAGTTATGGTGAAGAAGTTATCCCACTTTTAACCGAAGTGACTCCAGTTTACCATGTTTGGAGATTTGACAATTTCTTCTTGATTCTAATCAAACCAGAATGAATCAAGATGTCAGAAGCTTTATTTGGACTCATAAATCAGTGGATAATCACCCTGAAGTTGAATCAATATCATAGGAGTTATGATGGAGATGTTATTCCACTTTTAACCGAATTGATTCCAGTTTACCCTGTTTGGAGATTTGGCAATTTCTTCTTGATTCTAATCAAACCAGAATGAATAAAGATGTAAGAATACTGATTTCGACTAATACATCCGTGTAGAATCATCCTGAAGTTGAATCAATATCATTGGACTTATGATGAAGAAGTTATCCCACTTTTAGCCGAAGTGATTCCAGTTTTCCCTGTTTTGAGATTTGGCAATTTATTCTTGATACTAATAAAACCATAATGAATCAAGATGTAAGAAGCTTGATTTGGACTCATTAATCAATGTAGAATCACCCTGAAGTTGAAGTAAGATCATAGGAGTTATGATGAAGAAGTTATCTCACTTTTAACCGAAGTGACTCCAGTTTACCTTGTTTGGAGATTTGGTAATTTGATAGACCCCTGGTGAGGAGATCCTTTTGTCCCTGATTCTTTTGAAGGAAGATCTGATGGTTTGAGAGAGATCTGGGTTGATTTTGATGATGATGGATGGATTGATTGGATGATCTTCAGAAATGATTTATGAAATGATCAGATCTTGTGTAGATGTGTCTATGATCAAGAGAATGAACTCTGTTTGTGATCAAAGACAAGTTTTGCTTGCAGAGAATGAACTCCTAGCAATCAGTGTTCATGGATGAACAAGGGATTCACAGATTTAGAGAGAATTTTATAACAAAGGTGAATGATTTTTCAGAGAGTTCTCAAAGAGTTTAAGTAGCAGAAATAAAAGGTAATCGAAAAGTCCTAAAATTGTTGAAAATGAGTAAAACTAAAATTATCTTAAAAACTGAATAATTATTTATTTTCACTGCTCCTTGGCTTGATTTTCGTGGCTATCTCATTAGAGAGAGAGAATGGATCCTCGACTTGGGTATCAGTCTTCTTTTCGATTGAGAAAGGCCTAACTCGTCCATGAGTCTGATCCACATCTTTTCCATCTTGTTTGAATAGTTTTTCATAGCCAAAATAACCTCATTATGCTCCATTCCAGCTTCTGGTTCATCTTCAAGCTTTCCATTCAGCCATCCCGGTTTATCCTTTGTAGAATAGTCTTGTGGCTCAACCATGGTTACATCATCCCCTCCTCCTTTGAAAGGATTTGTCCTCAAATCTGTATCTCCTACATCAAAAGGAAACAAGTAAGAGGCGAGACAAATGATCAAGAAAATAAGCATGAAAGCAACATCAAAGTAAGTTTTTGGACAGAAACTTCCTTGGAGTTTTGAAGCCATGTTCCTCAAATACTTCCATCTCCAAATTTCAGGCTTATAAGATTTGCATTTTCTATTGTTCCTTGCAACCCTCTGAGACTGTTCATGCTGTTCCTGGATACTCAAAACAGAGACTAGAAATCCAGTGTCATATAGGAAAAACAGGTTCTTAATCTTATCAATAGCCAAGCATTTCTTTCTGAGAACATGTTGCACTTGTTTCAGACTTCTAAGATACACATCAAAGCAAGTATTGTAAACCAAAATTGTATCAAGGCACTCAATAACATAGAACAACTTCAATTTGTGCCTACTTTTCTCAGAATCAGAAGACAAATGATTAAGTACAAATTGAGAATCATTTAGCAAAGAATCAGCATGTTTATCAAAGAAAGTGTTATAAACCAGAATGTCATCAAAGCTCAAAACAATACAATTCTCAAGCAATGATCTCAAAACATGCCAAGATTTTTCAGTTTTAGAACATAAATTAGCAAGTTTCAAATCAGAATCAAGAAGAACTTCAGTTTCAGCCCTAAGTTCTTTCAGTTCCTGAGACTTCCTAGGTTTGTCCAAAATATAAGCATATGCAAACAAACCACCAGTGATCAGTTTATGACTAGAAACACTCAGATCAAAGCCCTTATTTTTAAAACAAGCAACAAAATCACAAGGTTTTCTAAGACAAAAATCAGATTGTTGCAGAACAAACTTTTGTGTCTTTTTAGAGTGATTAAGGCTTCTGTGATGTTTCTTAAACTGATCAAAACTCAAAACAAGACTAGGGTTGATTTCATTACCACAGGAAAAATATTTTTGATCAAAAGATTTATCTAGTTCAAATTTCTTAAAAGAATGAATCATGTTATCAAAAACAGAGTTTGAAACACAAAATTCTTTCACTTTTTCAAGACCCAAACGTTTTACATCATTGGAACTAACCATAACAAACAAATCAGGCACAAAATTAACCATATCAAGATCCTTACAGTGCTCTTGAGAGTCCAAAGAGAATGACTTAGCATCCTTTTCTGCTTCAATGTTGTTTGGCTGCTCCAACTCTTCTTCTGGTGGTAAACTATTTTGTGCTTCTTCTGCTGAGTTTTCTTCTAAGAACTGAGATACTAAAACAAGACTACTCGGATGCACCGGTTCAGAAGAGTTTAGTTTATCACAAGAACTACTGATAGCAAGTTCAGATTGAGGAGAGAAAAGAGAAAACTCATTTTCTGCCTCAGGTTCTTTTATTACCTTCGATGGCTCTGTTTTCATCTCTTGGATAACCTTCTCTTGCTTGCTACAAATCCTCTGACTATCAATCTTTGAGGAAGGACGTGAGGTTGGTCTCCTTTGCTGGTCTGTTACAAAATCTTGCAGTACTTGTTGTGCAATCCTTTTGAAATCATCTTGAAACTGTTGGCTGTCAAAATAATCAATTGATGCTGGTTGCTTCTGAGACTTCTTTATGGGATCACGACCATAGCAAGCTCCTGTCTCCTCTCTGGCATGTCTAGGAAATTCTCTGCTCCTCCTAGTTGGTTCATCTTGCCTCACTGGTCGTGGCTTTTCCTGCACAAAATCAGAATGGTTAAAAACCGACTTTTCTTTTCTTAAAAAAATCTGTCTTTTTTCCAGCACACTCTTTGTGGAAGAACTGAATTGATCATGATGTGTGCTCCTCCTTTTAAGTCTTTCCAGTGTCCTCCTGGACTGTATCCTTTCCTGCTCATAACCAGACTCATCAATATCATATGAATCTCTTTTTCTCATAGACTTTTCTCTTCTTTTCAAGGCTGCTTTTGTTGCAGAGTCAAACAGGTTGTAATCTAACTCCTTCTCAGGACGTCTCCTCCTGAAATTGCTTCCTCCAGCCATGGTTTCCTGCTAGAATCTCAACAAGAAAAATTAGCACAATAACAGATAGCCTAAGCCTCACAATCTCTCAAGTGTTTCTCTCTAATTTTTTTGTGATTTTTTTTTCTGTGAATCCAGTAGCTCAGCAACAAATAAAGATCAAGCTTTAAAGAAAAATCCCCAACCCCAAAACAGAAGAAAGAGATAGAAAGATTCCAAGATTTTTGTTTGCAAGAGGCTTTACCACCAGGGCTGGATTTCTCTTCAGCCTTAGTCGGATTTCTCCTCGACTTTTCTTTGGTTTTTTTCTTTTGATTTTCGTTTTTTTTTTTTTCTTTTTTTTTTGATAATCTGGTTGGCCCTCTTGCAGATACAATAGATAGACAGAAAAGAGTGTTTGATAAAGAGAACAAAGTCAGATGATCAAAAATCCCCAAAACAGAAAGAATGTGAAAAGTCAGAATCAAACCAGAGATCAAGAGCCTTCAAATCTGCTCTGATACCACTTGATAGACCCCTGGTGAGGAGATCCTTTTGTCGCTGATTCTTTTGAAGGAAGATCTGATGGTTTGAGAGAGATCTGGGTTGATTTTGATGATGATGGATGGATTGATTGGATGATCTTCAGAAATGATTTATGAAATGATCAGATCTTGTGTAGATGTGTCTATGATCAAGAGAATGAACTCTGTTTGTGATCAAAGACAAGTTTTGCTTGCAGAGAATGAACTCCTAGCAATCAGTGTTCATGGATGAACAAGGGATTCACAGATTTAGAGAGAATTTTATAAAAAAGGTGAATGATTTTTCAGAGAGTTCTCAAAGAGTTTAAGTAGCAGAAATAAAAGGTAATCGAAAAGTCCTAAAATTGTTGAAAATGAGTAAAACTAAAATTATCTTAAAAACTGAATAATTATTTATTTTGGCTGCTCCTTGGCTTGATTTTCGTGGCTATCTCATTAGAGAGAGAGAATGGATCCTCGACTTGGGTATCAGTCTTCTTTTCGATTGAGAAAGGCCTAACTCGTCCATGAGTCTGATCCACATCTTTTCCATCTTGTTTGAATAGTTTTTCATAGCCAAAATAACCTCATTATGCTCCATTCCAGCTTCTGGTTCATCTTCAAGCTTTCCATTCAGCCATCCCGGTTTATCCTTTGTAGAATAGTGTTGTGGCTCAACCATGGTTACATCATAATTGCTTCTTGATTCTAATCAAACCAGAATGAATAAAGATGTAAGAAGCTTTACTTGGACTCATAAATCAGTGGATAATCACCCTGAAGTTGAATCAATATCATAGGAGTTATGATGAAGATGTTATTCAACTTTTAACCGTAGTGATTCCAGTTTACCCTGTTTGGAGATTTGGCAATTTCTTCATGATTCTAATCAAACCAGAATGAATAAAGATGTAAGAATATTGATTTGGACTAATACATCAGTGTAGAATCATCCTGAAGTTGAATCAATATCATTGGACTTATGATGAAGAAGTTATCCCACTTTTAGCCGAAGTGATTCTAGTTTTCCCTGTTTCTAGATTTGGCAATTTATTCTTGATACTAATAAAACCAGAATGAATCAAGATGTAAGAAGCTTGATTTGGACTCATTAATCAGTGGATAATCACCCTGATGCTGAATCAATATCAAAGGAGTTATGATGAAGATGTTATTCCACTTTTAACCGAATTGATTCCAGTTTACCCTGTTTGGAGATTTGGCAATTTCTTCTTGATTCTAATCAAACCAGAATGAATAAAGATGTAAGAAGCTTGATTTGGACTCATAAATCAGTCTAGAACCACCCTGAAGTAGAAGCAAGATCATAGGAGTTATGATGAAGAAGTTATCCCACTTTTAACCGAAGTGACTCCAGTTTACCTTGTTTGGAGATTTGGCAATTTCTTCTTGATTCTAATCAAACCAGAATGAATCAAGATGTAAGAAGCTTTATTTGAACTCATAAATCAGTGGATAATCACCCTGAAGTTGAATCAATAACATAGGAGTTATGATGAAGATGTTATTCCACTTTTAACCGAAGTGATTCCAGTTTACCCTGTTTGGAGATTTGGCAATTTCTTCTTCATTCTAATCAAACCAGAACGAAAAAGATGTAAGAATATTGATTTGGAATCATAAATCAGTGTAGAATCATCCTGATGTTGAATCAATATCATTGGAGTTATGATGAAGAAGTTATCCCACTTTTAACATAAGTGATTCCAGTTTGCCCTATTTGGAGATTTGGCAATTTCTTCTTGACACTAATAAAACCAGAATGAATCATGATGTAAGAAGCTTTATTTGGAATACATAATCAGTTTAGAATCACCCTGAAGTTGAATGAAGATCATAGGAGTAATGATGAAGAAGTTATCCCACTTTTAACCGAAGTAACTCCAGTTTACCCTGTTTGGAGATTTGGTATTTTCTTCTTGATTCTAATCAAACCAGAATGAAACAAGATGTAAGAATCTGTATTTGGACTCATAAATCAGTATATAATCATCCTGAAGTTGAATCAATATCATTGGAGTTATTATGAAGAAGTTATCCCACTTTTAACCGAAGTGATTCCAGTTTGCCCTGTTTGGAGAGTTGGCAATTTCTTCTTGATACTAATAAAACCAGAATGAATCACGATGTAAGAAGCTTGATTTGGACTCATAAATCAGTGTAGAATCACCCTGAAGTTGAATCAAGATCATAGGAGTTATGGTGAAGAAGTTATCCCAGTTTTAACCGAAGTGACTCCAGTTTACCATGTTTGCAGATTTGGCAATTTCTTCTTGATTCTAACAAAACAGAATGAATAAAGATGTAAGAAGCTTTATTTGGACTCATAAATCAGTGGATAATCACCCTGAAGTTGAATCAATATCATAGGGGTTATGATGAAGATGTTATTCCACTTTTAACCGAATTGATTCTAGTTTACCTTGTTTGGAGATTTGGAAATTTCTTCTTGATTCTAATCAAACCAGAATGAATAAAGATGTAAGAATACTGATTTCGACTAATACATCCGTGTAGAATTATCCTGAAGTTGAATCAATATCATTGGATTTCTGATGAAGAAGTTATCCCACTTTTAGCCGAAGTGATTCCAGTTTTCCCTGTTTTGAGATTTGGCAATTTATTTTTGATACTAATAAAACCAGAATGAATCATGATGTAAGAATCTTGATTTGGACTCATAAATCAGTGTAGAATCATCCTGAAGTTGAATCAATATCATTGGACTTATGATGAAGAAGTTATCCCACTTTTAACCGAAGTGATTCCAGTTTGCCCTATTTGGAGATTTGGCAATTTCTTCTTGATACTAATAAAAAAAAATGAACCACGATGTAAGAACCTTGATTTGGAATCATAAATCAGTTTATAATCACCCTGAAGTTGAATCAAGATCATAGGAGTTATGATGAAGAAGTTATCCCACTTTTAACCGAAGTGACTCCAGTTTACCCTGTTTGGAGATTTGGCAATTTCTTCTTGATTCTAATCAAACCAGAATGAATCAAGATGTAAGAAGCTGGATTTGGACTCATAAATCAGTATAGAATCATCCTGAATTTGAATCAATATCTTTGGAGTTATGATGAAGAAGTTATCCCACTTTTAACCGAAGTGATTCCAGTTTGCCCTGTTTGTAGATTTGGCAATTTATTCTTGATACTAATAAAACCAGAATGAATCACGATGTAAGAAGCTTGATTCAGACTCATTAATCAGGGTAGAAACACCCTGAAGTTGAATCAAGATCATAGGAGTTATGATAAAGAAGTTATCCCACATTTAACCAAAGTGATTCCAGTTTATCCTATTTGGAGATTTGGCTATTTCTTATTAATTCTAATCAAACCATAATGAATCAAGATGTAAGAAGCTTGATTTGGACGCATAAATCAGTGTAGAATCATCCTGAAGTTGAATCAATATCATTGGAGTTATGATGAAGAAGTTATCCCACTTTTAACCGAAGTGATTCCAGTTTGCCCTGTTTGGAGAGTTGGCAATTTCTTCTTGACACTAATAAAAACAGAATGAATCACGATGTAGGAAGCTTGATTTGGACTCGTAAATCAGTTTAGAATCACCCTGAATTTGAATCAAGAGCATAGGAGTTATGATGAAGAAGTTATCCCACTTTGAACAGAAGTGATTCCAGTTTACCATGTTTGAAGAGTTGGCAATTTCTTCTTGATACTAATAAAACCAGAATGAATCACAATGTAAGAAACTTGATTTGGACTCATAAATCAGTTTAGAATCACCCTGAATTTGAATCAAGATCATAGGAGTTATGATGAAGAAGTTATCCCAGTTTTAAGCGAAGTGACTTCAGTTTACCCTGTTTGGAGATTTTGTAATTTCTTCTTGATTCTAATCAAACCAGAATGAATCAAGATGTAAGAAGCTTTATTTGGACTCATAAATAAGTGGATAATCACCCTGAAGTTGAATCAATATCATTGGAGTTATAATGAAGAAGTTATCCCACTTTTAACCGAAGTGATTCCAGTTTACCCTGTTTGGAGAGTTGGCAATTTCTTCTTGATACTAAGAAAACCAGAATGAATCACGATGTAAGAAGCTTGATTTGGACTCATAAATCAGTGTAGAATCACCCTGAAGTTGAATCAAGATCATAGGAGTTATGATGAAGAAGTTATCCCACTTTTAACCAAAGTGATTCCAGTTTTCCTTGTTTGGAGATTTGGTAATTTATTCTTGATACTAATACAACCAGAATAAATCATGATGTAAGAAGCTTTATTTGGACTCATTAATCAGTGTAGAATCACCCTGAAGTTGAAGCAAGATCATAGGAGTTATGGTGAAGAAGTTATCCCACTTTCAACCGAAGTGACTCCAGTTTACCCTGTTTGGAGATTTGGCAATTTCTTCTTGATTCTAAACAAACCAGAATGAATCAAGATGTAAGAAGCTTTATTTGGACTCATAAATCAGTATAGAATCATCCTGAAGTTGAATCAATATCATTGGAGTTATGATGAAGAAGTTATCCCACTTTTAACTGAAGTGATTCCAGTTTGCTCTATTTGGAGATTTGGCAATTTCTTCTTGATACTAATAAAACTAGAATGAATCACGATGTAAGAAGCTTGATTTGGACTCATAAATCAGTGTAGAACCACCCTGAAGTTGAAGCAAGATCATAGGAGTTATGATGAAGAAGTTATCCCACTTTTAACCGAAGTGACTCCAGTTTACCCTATTTGGAGATTTGGCAATTTCTTCTTGATTCTAATCAAACCAGAATGAATCAAGATGTAAGAAGCTTTATTTGGAATCATAAATCAGTGTAGAATCATCCTGAATTTGAATCAATATCATTGGACATATGATGAAGAAGTTATCCCACTTTTAACCGAAGTGATCCCAGTTAACCCTGTTTGGAGATTTGGCAATTTATTCTTGATAATAATAAAACCAGAATGAATCACGATGTAAGAAGCTTGATTTGGACTCATTAATCAGTGTAGAATCACCCTGGAGTTGAATCAATATCATTGGAGTTATGATGAAGAAGTTATCCCACTTTTAACCGAAGTGATTCCAGTTTACCCTTTTTGGAGATTTGGCAATTTATTCTTGATATAAATAAAAACAGAATGAATCACGTTGTAAGAATCTTGATTTGGAATCATAAATCAATTTAGAATCACCCTGAAGTTGAATCAAGATCATAGGAGTTATGATGAAAAAGTTATCCCACTTTTAACCGAAGTGACTCCAGTTTACCATGTTTGGAGATTTGGCAATTTCTTCTTGATTCTAACAAACCAGAATATATCAAGATGTAAGATGATTTATTTGGACTCATAAATCAGTGAATAATCACCCTGAAGTTGAATCAATATCATAGGAGTTATGATGAAGAAGTTATCTCACTTTTAACCGAAGTGATTCCAGTTTTCCCTGTTTGGAGATTTGGCAATTTATTCTTGATACTAATAAAACCAGAATGAATCACGATGTAAGAACCTTGATTTGGACTCAATAATCAGTGTAGAATCACCCTGAAGTTGAAGCAAGATCATAGGAGTTATGATGAAGAAGTTATCCCACTTTTAACCGAAGTGATCCCAGTTAACCCTGTTTGGAGATTTTGCAATTTATTCTTGATACTAATCAAACCAGAATGAATCACGATGTAAGAAGCTTGATTTGGACTCATTAATCAGTGTATAATCACCCTGAAGTTGAATCAAGATCATAGGAGTTATGATGAAAAAGTTATCCCACTTTTAACCGAAGTGACTCCAGTTTACCATGTTTGGAGATTTGGCAATTTCTTCTTGATTCTAATCAAACAAGAATGAATCAAGATGTAAGAAGCTTTATTTGGACTCATAAATCAGTGAATAATCACCCTGAAGTTGAATCAATATCATAGGAGTTATGATGAAGATCTTATTCCACTTTTAACCGAAGTGATTCCAGTTTACCCTGTTTGGAGATTTGGCAATTTCTTCTTGATACAAATAATACCAGAATGAATCACGATGTAAGAATCTTGATTTGTACTCATAAATCAGTTTAGAATCACCCTGAAGTTGAATCAATATCATAGGAGTTATGATGAAGATGTTATTCCACTTTTAAACGAAGTGATTCCAGTTTACCCTGTTTGGAGATTTGGCAATTTCTTCTTGGTTCTAATCAAAACCAGAATGAATAAAGATGTAAGAATCTTGATTTGGACTCATAAATCAGTGCATAATCATCCTGAAGTTGATCAATATCATTGGACTTATAATGAAGAAGTTATCCTACTTTTAACCGAAGTGATTCCAGTTTGTCCTGTTTGGAGATTTGACAATTTATTCTTGATACTAATAAAACCAGAATGAATCACGATGTAAGAAGCTTTATTCAGACTCATTAATCCGTGTAGAATCACCCTGAAGTTGAATCAAGATCATAGGAGTTATGATGAAGAAGTTATCCCACATTTAACCAAAGTGATTCCAGTTTATCCTGTTTGGAGATTTGACAATTTCTTCTTGATTCTAATCAAACCAGAACGAATCAAGACGTAAGAAGCTTGATTTGGACTAATAAATCAGTGTAGAATCATCCTGAAGTTGAATCAATATCATTGGAGTTATGATGAAGAAGTTATCCCACTTTTAACCGAAGTGATTCAAGTTTGCCATGTTTGGAGAGTTGGCAAATTCTTCTTGATACTAATAAAAACAGAATGAAGCACGATGTAGGAAGCTTCATTTGGACTCGTAAATCAGTTTAGAATCACCCTGAATTTGAATCAAGATCATAGGAGTTATGATGAAGAAGTTATCCCACTTTTAACCGAAGTGGTTCCAGTTTACCATGTTTGGAGAGTTGGCAATTTCTTCTTGATACTAATAAAACAAGAATGAATCTCAATGTAATAAGCTTGATTTGGAATCATAAATCAGTTTAGAATCACCCTGAATTTGAATCAAGATCATAAGAGTTATGAAGAAGAATTTATCCCACTTTTAACCGAAGTGATTCCAGTATACCTTTTTAGAGATTTGGCAATTTCTTCTTGATTTTAATCAAACCAGAATGAATCAAGACGTAAGAAGCTTGATTTGGAATCATAAATCAGTGTAGAATCATCCTGAAATTGAATCAATATCATTGGAGTTATGATGAAGAAGGTATCCCACTTTTAACCGAAGTGACTCCAGTTTAACCTGTTTGGAGATTAGGCAATTTCTTCTTGATTCTAATCAAACCAGAATGAATCAAGATGTAAGAAGCTTTATTTGGACTCATAAATCAGTGGATAATTACCCTGAACTTGAATCAATATCATTGGAGTTATGATGAAGAAGTTATCCCACTTTTAACCGAAGTGATTCCAGTTTGCCCTGTTTGGAGAGTTGGCAATTTCTTCTTGATATAATGAATCACGATGTAAGAAGCTTGATTTGGACTCATAAATCAGTGTAGAATCACCCTGAAGTTGAATCAAGATCATAGGAGTTATGATGAAGAAGTTATCCCACTTTTAACCGAATTGACTCCAGTTTACTCTTTTGGAGATTTTGCAATTTCTTCTTGATTCTAATCAAACCAGAATGAATCAAGATGTAATAAGCTTTATTTGGAATCATAAATCAGTGTAGAATCATCCTGAATTTGAATCAATATCATTGGACATATGATGAAGCAGTTATCCCACTTTTAACCGAAGTGATCCCAGTTAACCCTGAAGTTGAATCAAGATCATAGGAGTTATGATGAAAAAGTTATCCCACTTTTAACCGAAGTGACTCCAGTTTACCATGTTTGGAGATTTGGCAATTTCTTCTTGATTCTAACAAACCAGAATGAATCAAGATGTAAGAAGCTTTATTTGGACTCATAAATCAGTGAATAATCACCCTGAAGTTGAATCAATATCATAGGAGTTATGATGAAGAAGTTATCCCACTTTTAACCGAAGTGATCCCAGTTAACCCTGAAGTTGAATCAAGATCATAGGAGTTATGATGAAAAAGTTATCCCACTTTTAACCGAAGTGACTCCAATTTACCATGTTTGGAGATTTGACAATTTCTTCTTGATTCTAACAAACCTGAATGAATCAAGATGTAAGAAGCTTTATTTGGAATCATAAATCAGTGTAGAATCATCCTGAATTTGAATCAATATCATTGGACATATTTGGATTATAATCACCCTCGAGTTGAATCAAGATCATAGGAGTTATGATGAAAAAGTTATCCCACTTTTAACCGAAGTGACTCCAGTTTACCATGTTTGGAGATTTGGCAATTTCTTCTTGATTCTAATCAAACCAGAATGAATCAAGATGTAAGAAGCTTTATTTGGACTCATAAATCAGTGAATAATCACCCTGAAGTTGAATCAATATCATAGGAGTTATGATGAAGATCTTATTCCACTTTTAACCGAAGTGATTCCAGTTTACCCTGTTTGGAGATTTGGCAATTTCTTCTTGATACAAATAAAACCAGAATGAATCACGATGTAAGAATCTTAATTTGTACTCATAAATCAGTTTAGAATCACCCTGAAGTTGAATCAATATCATAGGAGTTATGATGAAGATGTTATTCCACTTTTAACCGAAGTGATTCCAGTTTACCTTGTTTGGAGATTTGGCAATTTCTTCTTGGTTCTAATCAAAACCAGAATGAATAAAGATGTAAGAATCTTTATTTGGACTCATAAATCAGTGCATAATCATCCTGAAGTTGAATCAATATCATTGGACTTATAATGAAGAAGTTATCCTACTTTTAACCGAAGTGATTCCAGTTTGTCCTGTTTGGAGATTTGGCAATTTATTTTTGATACTAATAAAACCAGAATGAATCACGATGTAAGAAGCTTGATTCAGACTCATTAATCAGTGTAGAATCACCCTGAAGTTGAATCAAGATCATAGGAGTTATGATGAAGAAGTTATCCCACATTTAACCAAAGTGATTCCAGTTTATCCTGTTTGGAGATTTGGCAATTTCTTCTTGATTCTAATCAAACCAGAACGAATCAAGACGTAAGAAGCTTGATTTGGACTCATAAATCAGTGTAGAATCATCCTGAAGTTAAATCAATATCATTGGAGTTATGATGAAGAAGTTATCCCACTTTTAACCGAAGTGATTCAAGTTTGCCCTGTTTGGAGAGTTGGAAATTTCTTCTTGATACTAATAAAAACAGAATGAATCACGATGTAGGAAGCTTCATTTGGACTCGTGAATCAGTTTAGAATCACCCTGAATTTGAATCAAGATCATAGGAGTTATGATGAAGAAGTTATCCCACTTTTAACCGAAGTGATTCCAGTTTACCATGTTTGGAGAGTTGGCAATTTCTTCTTGATACTAATAAAACCAGAATGAATCTCAATGTAATAAGCTTGATTTGGAATCATAAATCTGTTTAGAATCACCCTGAATTTGAATCAAGATCATAGGAGTTATGAAGAAGAATTTATTCCACTTTTAACCGAAGTGATTTCAGTATACATTTTTAGAGATTTGGCAATTTCTTCTTGATTTTAATCAAACCAGAATGAATCAAGACGTAAGAAGCTTGATTTGGAATCATAAATCAGTGTAGAATCATCCTGAAATTGAATCAATATCATTGGAGTTATGATGAAGAAGTTATCCCACTTTTAACCGAAGTGACTCCAACTTACCCTGTTTGGAGATTTGGCAATTTCTTCTTGATTCTAATCAAACCATAATGAATCAAGATGTAAGAAGCTTTATTTGGACTCATAAATCAGTGGATAATCACCCTGACGTTGAATCAATATCATTGGAGTTATGATGAAGAAGTTATCCCACTTTTAACCGAAGTGATTCCAGTTTGCCCTGTTTGGAGAGTTGGCAATTTCTTCTTGATACTAATAAAATCAGAATGAATCACGATGTAAGAAGCTTTATTTGGACTCATTACTCAGTGTAGAATCACTCTGAAGTTGAAGCAAGATCATAGGAGTTATGTGAAGAAGTTATCCCACTTTTAACCGAAGTGACTCCAGTTTATCCTTTTTGGAGATTTGGCAATTTCTTCTTGATTCTAATCAAACCAGAATGAATAAAGATGTAAGAAGCTTTATTAGGACTCATAAATCAGAATAGAATCATCCTGAAGTTGAATCAATATCATTGGAGTTATGATGAAGAAGTTATCCCACTTTTAACCGAAGTGATTCCAGTTTGTCCTATTTGGAGATTTGGCAATTTCTTCTTGATAATAATAAAACTAGAATGAATCACGATGTAAGAAGCTTGATTTGGACTCATAAATCAGTGTAGAACCACCCTGAAGTTGAAGCAAGATCATAGGAGTTATGATGAAGAAGTTATCCCACTTTTAACCGAAGTGACTCCAGTTTACCCTGTTTGGAGATTTGGCAATTTCTTCTTGATTCTAATAAAATCAGAATAAATCAAGATGTAAGAAGCTTTATTTGGACTCATAAATCAGTCTATAATCATCCTGAATTTGAATCAATATCATTGGACTTATGATGAAGAAGTTATCCCACTTTTAACCGAAGTGATTCCAGTTAACCCTATTTGGAGATTTGGCAATTTACTCTTGATACTAATAAAACCAGAATAAATCACGATGTAAGAAGCTTGATTTGGACTCATGAATCAGTGTAGAATCACCCTTGAGTTGAAACAATATCATTGGGGTTATGATGAAGAAGTTATCCCACTTTTAACTGAAGTGATTCCAGTTTACCCTGTTTGGAGATTTGGCAATTTCTTCTTGATAGAAATAAAACCAGAATGAATCACGTTGTAAGAATCTTGATTTGGACTAATAAATCAGTTTAGAATCACCATGAAATTGTATCAAGATCATAGGAGTTATGATGAAGAAGTTATCCCACTTTTAACCGAAGTGATTCCAGTTTAACCTGTTTGGAGATTTGGCAATTTCTTCTTGGTTCTAATCAAACCAGAATGAATCAAGATGTAAGAAGCTCTATTTGGACTCATAAATCAGTGGAGAATCATCCTGAAGTTGAATCAATATCATTGAAGTTATGATGAAGAAGTTATCCCACTTTTAACCGAAGTGATTCCAGTTTGCCCTATTTGGAGATTTGGCAATTTCTTCTTGATACTAATAAAACAAGAATGAACCACGATGTAAGAAGCTTGATTTGGACTCATAAATTAGTTTATAATCACCCTGAAGTTGAATACAGATCATAGGAGTTATGATGAAAAAGTTATCCCACTTTTAAACGAACTGACTCCAGTTTACCTTGTTTGGAGTTTTGGCAATTTCTTCTTGATTCTAATCAAACCAGAATGAATCAAGATGTAAGAAGATTTATTTGGACTTATAAATCAATGGATAATCATCCTGAAGTTGAATCAATATTATAGGAGTTATGATGAAGATGTTATTCCACTTTTAACCGAAGTGATTCCAGTTTATCCTGTTTGGAGATTTTGTAATTTCTTCTTTATTCTAATCAAACCAGAATGAATCAAGCTGTAAGAAACTTGATATGGACTCATAAATCAGTGTATAATCATCCTGAAGTTAAATCAATATCATTGGAGTTATGATGAAGAAGTTATCCCACTTTTAACCGAAGTGATTCAAGTTTGCCCTGTTTGGAGAGTTGGAAATTTCTTCTTGATACTAATAAAAACAGAATGAATCACGATGTAGGAAGCTTCATTTGGACTCGTGAATCAGTTTAGAATCACCCTGAATTTGAATCAAGATCATAGGAGTTATGATGAAGAAGTTATCCCACTTTTAACCGAAGTGATTCCAGTTTACCATGTTTGGAGAGTTGGCAATTTCTTCTTGATACTAATAAAACCAGAATGAATCTCAATGTAATAAGCTTGATTTGGAATCATAAATCTGTTTAGAATCACCCTGAATTTGAATCAAGATCATAGGAGTTATGAAGAAGAATTTATCCCACTTTTAACCGAAGTGATTTCAGTATACCTTTTTAGAGATTTGGCAATTTCTTCTTGATTTTAATCAAACCAGAATGAATCAAGACGTAAGAAGCTTGATTTGGAATCATAAATCAGTGTAGAATCATCCTGAAATTGAATCAATATCATTGGAGTTATGATGAAGAAGTTATCCCACTTTTAACCGAAGTGACTCCAACTTACCCTGTTTGGAGATTTGGCAATTTCTTCTTGATTCTAATCAAACCATAATGAATCAAGATCTAAGAAGCTTTATTTGGACTCATAAATCAGTGGATAATCACCCTGACGTTGAATCAATATCATTGGAGTTATGATGAAGAAGTTATCCCACTTTTAACCGAAGTGATTCCAGTTTGCCCTGTTTGGAGAGTTGGCAATTTCTTCTTGATACTAATAAAACCAGAATGAATCACGATGTAAGAAGCTTTATTTGACTCATTACTCAGTGTAGAATCACTCTGAAGTTGAAGCAAGATCATAGGAGTTATGTGAAGAAGTTATCCCACTTTTAACCGAAGTGACTCCAGTTTATCCTTTTTGGAGATTTGGCAATTTCTTCTTGATTCTAATCAAACCAGAATGAATAAAGATGTAAGAAGCTTTATTAGGACTCATAAATCAGAATAGAATCATCCTGAAGTTGAATCAATATCATTGGAGTTATGATGAAGAAGTTATCCCACTTTTAACCGAAGTGATTCCAGTTTGTCCTATTTGGAGATTTGGCAATTTCTTCTTGATAATAATAAAACTAGAATGAATCACGATGTAAGAAGCTTGATTTGGACTTATAAATCAGTGTAGAACCACCCTGAAGTTGAAGCAAGATCATAGGAGTTATGATGAAGAAGTTATCCCACTTTTAACCGAAGTGACTCCAGTTTACCCTGTTTGGAGATTTGGCAATTTCTTCTTGATTCTAATAAAATCAGAATAAATCAAGATGTAAGAAGCTTTATTTGGACTTATAAATCAGTCTATAATCATCCTGAATTTGAATCAATATCATTGGACTTATGATGAAGAGGTTATCCCACTTTTAACCGAAGTGATTCCAGTTAACCCTATTTGGAGATTTGGCAATTTACTCTTGATACTAATAAAACCAGAATGAATCACGATGTAAGAAGCTTGATTTGGACTCATGAATCAGTGTAGAATCACCCTGGAGTTGAAACAATATCATTGGAGTTATGATGAAGAAGTTATCCCACTTTTAACTGAAGTGATTCCAGTTTAACCTGTTTGGAGATTTGGCAATTTCTTCTTGATAGAAATAAAACCAGAATGAATCACGTTGTAAGAATCTTGATTTGGACTAATAAATCAGTTTAGAATCACCATGAAATTGTATCAAGATCATAGGAGTTATGATGAAGAAGTTATCCCACTTTTAACCGAAGTGATTCTAGTTTAACCTGTTTGGAGATTTGGCAATTTCTTCTTGGTTCTAATCAAACCAGAATGAATCAAGATGTAAGAAGCTCTATTTGGACTCATAAATCAGTGGAGAATCATCCTGAAGTTGAATCAATATCATTGAAGTTATGATGAAGAAGTTATCCCACTTTTAACCGAAGTGATTCCAGTTTGCCCTATTTGGAGATTTGGCAATTTCTTCTTGATACTAATAAAACAAGAATGAACCACGATGTAAGAAGCTTGATTTGGACTCATAAATTAGTTTATAATCACCCTGAAGTTGAATACAGATCATAGGAGTTATGATGAAAAAGTTATCCCACTTTTAAACGAACTGACTCCAGTTTACCTTGTTTGGAGTTTTGGCAATTTCTTCTTGATTCTAATCAAACCAGAATGAATCAAGATGTAAGAAGATTTATTTTGGACTTATAAAATCAATGGATAATCATCCTGAAGTTGAATCAATATTATAGGAGTTATGATGAAGATGTTATTCCACTTTTAACCGAAGTGATTCCAGTTTATCCTGTTTGGAGATTTTGTAATTTCTTCTTTATTCTAATCAAACCAGAATGAATCAAGCTGTAAGAAACTTGATATGGACTCATAAATCAGTGTATAATCATCCTGAAGTTGAATCAATATCATTGGAGTTATGATGAAGAAGTTATCCCACTTTTAACCGAAGTGATTCCAGTTTGCCCTGTTTGGAAATCTGGCAATTTATTCTTGATACTAATAAAACCAGAATGAATCACGATGTAAGAAGCTTGATTTGGACTAATTAATCAGTGTAGAATCACCCTGAAGTTGAATCAAGATCATAGGAGTTATGATGAAGAAGTTATCCCACTTTTAACCGAAGTGATTCCAGTATACCTGTTTGGAGATTTGGCAATTTCTTCTTGATTCTAATCAAAGCAGAATGAATCAAGACATATGAAGATTTATTTGGACTCATAAATCAATGTAGAATCATCCTGAAGTTGAATCAATATCATTGGAGTTATGATGAAGAAGTTATCCCACTTTTAACCGAAGTGATTCCAGTTTGCCCTGTTTGGAGAGTTGGCAATTTCTTCTTGACACTAATAAAAACAGAATGAATCACGATGTAGGAAGCTTGATTTGGACTCGTAAATAAGTGTAGAATCACCCTGAAGTTGAATCAAGATCATAGGAGTTATGATGAATAAGTTATCCCACTTTTAACTAAAGTGATTCCAGTTTTTCCTGTATGGAGATTTGGCAATTTATTCTTGATACTAATAAAACCAGAATGAATCACGATGTAAGAAGCTTTATTTGGACTCATTAATCATTGTAGAATCACCCTGAAGTTGAAGCAAGATCATAGGAGTTATGTGAAGAAGTTATCCCACTTTTAACCGAAGTGACTCCAGTTTACCCTGTTTGGAGATTTGGTAATTTCTTCTTGATTCTAAATCAAACCAGAATGAATCATGATGTAAGAAGCTTTATTGGGACTCATAAATCAGTATAGAATCATCCTGAAGTTGAATCAATATCATTGGAGTTATGATGAAGAAGTTATCCCACTTTTAACCGAAGTGATTCCAGTTTGTCCTATTTTGAGATTTGGCAATTTCTTCTTGATACTAATAAAACTAGAATGAATCACGATGTAAAAGCTTGATTTGGACTCATAAATAAGTTTAGAACCACCCTGAAGTTGAAGCAAGATCATAGGAGTTATGATGAAGAAGTTATCCCACTTTTAACCGAAGTGATTCCAGTTTGCCCTGTTTGGAGAGTTGGCAATTTCTTCTTGACACTAATAAAAACAGAATGAATCACGATGTAGGAAGCTTGATTTGGACTCGTAAATCAGTGTAGAATCACCCTGAAGTTGAATCAAGATCATAAGAGTTATGATGAATAATTTATCCCACTTTTAACTAAAGTGATTCCAGTTTTTCCTGTATGGAGATTTGGCAATTTATTCTTGATACTAATAAAACCAGAATGAATCACGATGTAAGAAGCTTGATTTGGACTCATTAATCAGTGTAGAATCACCCTGAAGTTGAATCAAGATCATAGGAGTTATGATGAAGAAGTTATCCCACTTTTAACCGAAGTGATTCCAGTTTGCCCTGTTTGGAGAGTTGGCAATTTCTTCTTGACACTAATAAAAACAGAATGAATCACGATGTAGGAAGCTTGATTTGGACTCGTAAATCAGTGTAGAATCACCCTGAAGTTGAATCAAGATCATAGGAGTTATGATGAATAAGTTATCCCACTTTTAACTAAAGTGATTCCAGTTTTTCCTGTATGGAGATTTGGCAATTTCTTCTTGATTCTAATCAAACCAAAATGAATCAAGATGTAAGAAGCTTTATTTGGACTCATAAATCAGTGGATAATCACCCTGAAGTTGAATCAATATCATTGGAGTTATGATGAAGAAGTTATCCCACTTTTAACCGAAGTGATTCCAGTTTGCCCTGTTTGGAGAGTTGGCAATTTCTTCTGGATACTAATAAAACCAGAATGAATCACGATGTAAGAAGCTTGATTTGGACTCATAAATAAGTATAGAATCGCCCTGAAGTTGAATCAAGATCATAGGAGTTATGATGAAGAAGTTATCCCACTTTTAACCAAAGTGATTCCAGTTTTTCCCTGTATGGAGATTTGACAATTTATTCTTGATACTAATAAAACCAGAATGAATCAAGATGTAAGAAGCTTTATTTGGACTCATTAATCAGTGTAGAATCACTCTGAAGTTGAAGCAAGATCATAGGAGTTATGTGAAGAAGTTATCCCACTTTTAACCGAAGTGACTCCAGTTTACCCTTTTTGGAGATTTTGCAATTTCTTCTTGATTCAAATCAAACCAGAATGAATCAAGATGTAAGAAGCTTTATTAGGACTCATAAATCAGTATAGAATCATCCTGAAGTTGAATCAATATCATTGGAGTTATGATGAAGAAGTTATCCCACTTTTAACCGAAGTGATTCCAGTTTGTCCTATTTGGATATTTGGCAATTTCTTCTTGATAATAATAAAAGTAGAATGAATCACGATGTAAGAAGCTTGATTTGGACTCATAAATCAGTGTAGAACCACCCTGAAGATGAAGCAAGATCATAGGAGTTATGATGAAGAAGTTATCCCACTTTTAACCGAAATGACTCCAGTTTACCCTGTTTGGAGATTTGGCAATTTCTTCTTGATTCTAATAAAACCAGAATGAATCAAGATGTAAGAAACTTTATTTGGACTCATAAATCAATCTAGATTCATCCTGAATTTGAATCAATATCATTGGACTTATGATGAAGAAGTTATCCCACTTTTAACCGAAGTGATTCCAGTTTACCCTGTTTGGAGATTTGGCATTTTCTTCTTGATAGAAATAAAACCAGAATGAATCACGTTGTGAGAATCTTGATTTGGACTCATAAATCAGTTTAGAATCACCCAGAAATTGTATCAAGATCATAGGAGTTATGATGAAGAAGTTATCCCACTTTTAACCGAAGTGATTCCAGTTTACCCTGTTTGGAGATTTGGCAATTTCTTCTTGGTTCTAATCAAACCAGAATGAATCAAGATGTAAGAAGCTCTATTTGGACTCATAAATCAGTGGAGAATCATCCTGAAGTTGAATCAATATCATTGGAGTTATAATGAAGAAGTTATTCCACTTTTAACCGAAGTGATTCCAGTTTGCCCTATTTGAAGATTTGGCAATTTCTTCTTGATACTAATAAAACAAGAATGAACCACGATGTAAGAAGCTTGATTTGGACTCATAAATTAGTTTATAATCACCCTGAAGTTGAATACAGATCATAGCAGTTATGATGAAAAAGTTATCCCACTTTTAAACGAACTGACTCCAGTTTACCTTGTTTGGAGTTTTGACAATTTCTTCTTGATTCTAATCAAACCAGAATGAATCAAGATGTAAGAAGCTTTATTTGGACTTATAAATCAGTGGATAATCATCCTGAAGTTGAATCAATACTATAGGAGTTATGATGAAGATGTTATTCCACTTTTAACCGAAGTGATTCCAGTTTATCCTGTTTGGAGATTTTGCAATTTCTTCTTGATTCTAATCAAACCAGAATGAATCAAGCTGAAAGAAACTTGATATGGACTCATAAATCAGTTTATAATCATCCTGAAGTTGAATCAATATCATTGGAGTTATGTTGAATCAATATCATCCTGAAGTTGAATCAATCATCCATAAATCAGTTTGTCCTGTTTGGATATCTGGCCAATTTATTCTTGATACTAATAAAACCAGAATGAATCACGATGTAAGAAGCTTGATTTGGACTCATTAATCAGTGTAGAATCACCCTGAAGTTGAATCAAGATCATAGAGTTATGATGAAGAAGTTATCCCACTTTTAACCGAAGTGATTCCAGTATACCTGTTTGGAGATTTGGCAATTTCTTCTTGATTCTAATCAAAGTAGAATGAATCAAGACGTAAGAAGATTGATTTGGACTCATAAATCAGTGTAGAATCATCATGAAGTTGAATCAATATCATTGGAGTTATGATGAAGAAGTTATCCCACTTTTAACCGAAGTGATTCCAGTTTGCCCTGTTTGGAGAGTTGGCAATTTCTTCTTGACACTAATAAAAACAGAATGAATCACGATGTAGGAAGCTTGATTTGGACTCGTAAATAAGTGTAGAATCACCCTGAAGTTGAATCAAGATCATAGGATTATGATGAATAAGTTAATCCCACTTTAACTAAAGTGATTCCAGTTTTTCCAGTATGGAGATTTGGCAATTTATTCTTTGATACTAATAAAAGCCATAATGAATCACGATGTTAAGAAGCTTTATTTGGACTCATTAATCATTGTAGAATCACCCTGAAATTGAAGAGCAAAATCATAGGAGTTATGTGAAGAAGTTATCCCACTTTTAACCGAAGTGACTCCAGTTTACCCTGTTTGGAGATTTTGGCAATTTCTTCTTGATTTCTAATCAAATATAGATGAATCAAGAATGTAAGAAGCTTTATTTGGACTCATAATCAGTTTATAATCACCCTGAAGTATGAATGCAAGATCATAGGAGTTATGATGAAGAAGTTATCCCACTTTTAAACGAACTGACTCTAGTTTACCTTGTTTGGAGTTTTGGCAACTTCTTCTTGATTCTAATCAAACCAGAATGAATCAAGATGTAAGAAGCTTTAATTGGACTTATAAATCAGTGGATAATCATCCTGAAGTTGAATCAATATCATTGGAGTTATGATGAAGAAGTTATCCCACTTTTAACCGAAGTGATTCCAGTTTGTCCTATTTGGAGATTTGGCAATTTCTTCTTGATACTAATAAAAATAGAATGAATCACGATGTAAGAAGCTTTATTTGGACTCATAAATAAGTTTAGAACCACCCTGAAGTTGAAGCAATATCATAGGAGTTATGATGAAGAAGTTATCCCACTTTTAACCGAAGTGATTCCAGTTTACCATGTTTGGAGAGTTGGCAATTTCTTCTTGATACTAATAAAACCAGAATGAATCTCAATGTAATAAGCTTGATTTGGAATCATAAATCAGTTTAGAATCACCCTGAATTTGAATCAAGATCATAGGAGTTATGATGAAGAAGTTATCCCACTTTTAACCGAAGTGATTCCAGTTTGTCCTATTTTGAGATTTGGCAATTTCTTCTTGATACTAATAAAACTAGAATGAATCA